>JAZKJV010003910.1:0-225684 GCA_037367405.1 Ottelia alismoides
TGATAAGGATTTTAATGTGAAACCCCACTGAGTAAAAACCACGACCTGAGCCCGATTGACCAAGTCAATCAACTAATCTACTATCTTGAGTTATTCCCACGGATAACTCAACCATTTACATATGTTGTGGATCACAAACCAAAGTCTTTCCCACAACTTAGATCAAATGCCAAGTCCTTTGTACACCTTGGATCAAACACTAAGTATTACAATACATCAGTAAAGAAAAGATTACAACAATCTATAAAGTTTCAACATAAATATGCAATGCGAATAATGAGGTTAAGAAAATGCATGATGCAAGAAGTAATTGGATTGCAAACAAAGAGTATAAACGACTGGCTCTCAAGATGCGATCTGAAGTAGAGAGCGAGAGAGACGATCTCGAATAGAGCTTTGAGAGAGAGAGAGAGGGAGGTTTTTGCCTTGGAAATGTCTATTCTCAACAATGAGTATATGGTTTTACTTATAGGTGTAGGGATGAGCTGATAAAAATATAATCGTTGAAAATAAATCCGTAAAGAAATCAATAAGATTTGATACACATGATCAACATTCAAGGAAGGTGACCGATCATTTTAAGTTGATCGATCATGTAACTTAAGGTGATCGATCATCTTATCGTCGTTGAAGGTTTCCATTCAAATTGTGATCGATCATAAAAGGCAGCTGGTCAATTAAGGATGATCGATCAGATCAAGTGAGTTGGTCGATCAGTAGTGATCGATCACGGGCAATTATGTTGATCGATCAGATCAAGAAGGACGAGCAATCATATTGGCTTGGGCTTAATATGCCTACATGATACACATGCACATATATTTGAGACTTTTTATATATTCACTTTATCCACATCATTCAGCTTGTTCACAGCTTTTGTGCTTCATACTTGGAGTGAGTTTGCCATGAAATCTGTAGAGCTATCTGTACTCACAAAGATTTATTATCATCAAAATAATGATACAATCTGTATGCAATCAAGATACTAACATTCTCCCTCTTTTTGATGATGATAAATAAATAAAACTTGGAGGATTAACATCTCTATCTTTTCTCCCCCTTTTGACATATAAAAAGATTTCATTTGAAAAGGTTTTTCCTTGAAATTATTTTTTCTTCCCTTTTCAAAAATATAAAATATTCATCTATTTTATTTTGAAAACGTATCTCTCCCTTAATAAATTTTTCCTTTGAAAATACTTTTAATTTTGAAAAATAATTATCCCCCCTTTTAATGTACTTTATGATTCATAACTAGTAGAAAAGTCATGAGGTCGAAAGATTGTACCATAAGACCAAGGAGGTTAGCCATGGTATGATGGTAGCAGCATCATCCATCTATTTAGGTTGTGCTAAGATCCATGGATATCTCTTCTATCTACATGCACGTAGCTTCATCGTTACAGTGCTTTTCTTCTTGTTGCTCGAGGTCTTCTTGTATACTGCCACATATGATTTAGAATTCTCTTATACATTTTTCTGATGGTTCTTCTCTCACTGATCTCCATCTACCTGCATTGAATTTTTCAGTTATCTCTTTTTCTTTGGATCCATCATGATTAGCTTTGTAATTTCCAACCTCAATTTTAGGAATCCAAACCTTTCTTTCTTTTGAAATAAAAGAACTAGATGCATGATGATGGGTTGGTAGGATTATAACAAATTCTAAATTTAGTAGAAATTTATGAGAGAGTGCATAATAATTTATCTAAATTTTTCTTTTCATAGTGAACTTAGCAAGATCATCTATTATTTTTTGTTGTCATTTTCTAACAGACTAATTTGATCCTTTAAAGAACCCAATTTAGTGAGATTATTTTTCTTATAACCTAGATTTGTTTAAAACTTTATTATTATTAATCAATTTTTCTACGATGTCATGCAATTCTTGAAAAGAAGTAAATAATTCATAATAAGATAAGTTTACCTCATTGTCCTCTCGCATGTCTTCCTCTTCACTGGAATCATGAGTGGTGACAAATCCGACAAGAATTCTGTCTTTTCTTGTATCCAGAGGTCTTTTGAAATACTATGAGTGAATTTTCCTTTATACGTGCATTTGTTTTTGTTGCGTTGAGAAGAGAAGATTTCCATTTTGATTAGCAGGGGTTCTCGCATGATGGACACATGCGAATAAAGAAGTTTTTTCAAAAAGGGGGTGCAAAAGAAGTTGAGGGTAGGTGCTTGGAATATCGACACTTTGACCGGAAAATCGATGGAGATAGTAGATACAATGAAAAGAAGGAAGTGTCAGATACAATATCTCCAAGAAACAAAATGGGTTGGAGAGAATGCAAGGTAAATCGAGAGGACATGCTTTAAATTATTGTATTCAGCTAAAGATAGAGGTAGAAAATGATGTTGTGATGGTTGTTCATAAGGATTTGAAAGATAGTGTGGTTGAGGTGTAAAGATATGGGGATCGGATTATTTTGCTAAAATTAGTACTGGAAGAAGAAGTTATGAATATAATCTCAGTTTATACATCGTAAGTTGGTTTAGAGGAAAGAATTAAACAAGATTTTTGGGAGAATTTGGATAAGATTATGCAAGGTATCCCATAAAGAGAGATGATTTGCCTAGATATAGATCTTAATGGGCATGTGAGAAATGATGCTTCAAGGTATGCTAGTGTTCGCAAGGCCATCTCTTTGGGGATAGAATGAAGATGAAAAAGTCATTCTGGATTTTGTAATGGCGAATGACCTTTTCATAGAAACACTCTTTTCAAGAAGAAGGAGGAGCGTGTAATTACTTATATATGTGGCCCGATTAAAACACAGATAAATTACTTCGCTATGAGGAGGAGAGATTGATTGTATTGCAGAGACTGTAAAGTAATCCCGGGAGCGAGCTTGACATATTAGCCTCGTTTTCTAGTCATGATGTGCAAATAAAAGGGTTGGCACAAAGAGGATGGTTCCCAATGTCATTAGAACTAAATGGTTCTTCAATTAAAGCAATCAAGCTTCAATGAGAAGGTTTTAGAATACTTATCTTAGGATTATAAAGGAAGTGCAAATGAGATATGGGAGGCGGTTGCATCATATATCCGAAGGTTAGCCAAAGAGATGCTAGGATGGTCTACGGGAGATTTTTCGGGCTAAAAGAAGGCTTGGTGGTGGAGTGAAGGAGTGCAAGAGAAGCTTAAAATTAAAAGAACTTGCCCTAATGACATGGATAAGTTAACGACATGGGGAGGTTACATTCATGGGGCCATAATGGCGAATAACAGAGAGGATCGAAGGGATTTGAGGGTGAAGAAGGGGGTTGTGGTTTCTGTGCGTAAAGGTAGGTTGGAGGAGGAGTTGACTGGGGTCAATTGGGAGCGAAACCTGATTGGTGGGTGAGGGTGAATCAACAACAGAGAGAAGGGGTGGGGTGCATGAGGTAGACGAATTGGGAGCGAGATTCTGATTGACTGTTGACCAGAGAAAATAAAAAGAAAGAAAATAGAAATAAGGGTCAAACAGAAAAGTGGTCAACATGAAAGTTTACAATGTGATCTACAACTTTCATGAAGGATCCAAAATCAAAAGAGGTCATCTGCACAAAATACAATTTTTGTATACAGATTAATTACCCATTAATAATTTATATTTTATGTTTTGTAATTTTTTTATTTTTATTAAGGTTCCAATTAGACATTAATATATACAATATATACATGATTACTCTAATATTTATGGATTTGTATAGGTTAAGAAAAAGATGAAATAAAAATGTCAAGAATAAAATATGTACAATATATACAAAGTCACATCTTTTGTTTTCTTTTGATTTTATGATTTTTATGAGTTTTATTTTTAAATGCTAAGTTAATGGATGAATTAAAGAATAAAAATGGAAAAAATTAAGTTAAAATAGTTAGTTTTTCTACATAAAATGATGAGCACAAGTTAGCTAGATATTAAGGTTTATTTATACAATAATTAGCCCTAATTTCATATTTTTATTATCAGAATTAATTAAGTCAACTTAGAGGATTTATTTAATGATTTATTAAGGACATTTTGCTAAGATCATTATATAAAGTAGATGAATCATGGATTCATCACCTTGCGAGGGCACCTCCGTTCGGCAACACCATCGTATCCTCGTAGCATCACCGCCAACAATTTTGCATCTCTACACAGGCTTGCTCCTCCTCTTTGCCATTCCTAGCAACTATCTACACCACCTCAAGCCTCAAATCCCAACTTGCCACCTTCACCCCCTCATGGTTGTGCACCTCTCAGCATGCCTTAGGCCCAACACGTTGTTGCGTGCTCTGATGATTGTGCCTCGCAACATGTTTTGTTGCCCACACGCCACCCGCTTGTGGTGCGTCACTTCCACCACGCCAATGTGCCCTAACGGGAGACTTGGACAAAATCCAAGAGCATCTCCTTTTTAAGTCATCACAGAGCTCGCGATCATAGCTAGGGAGCCACACGAGTGTGTTGAGGGGACTCGAGCACTGCGAACCTAAACTCGGAACAAAGCACCCTATCTCATGTTGGGACATTGCCACCATCTTGTCGTTACACTGGCATCACCATCCATGACCAGCGGAATGGATAAGGAAGAGGAAGAAAAGGAGGAGAGAAGAAAGGAGAGAGGGACGGAAAAAACCACCCTTGATTTTGGTAAGGTTTGATTAACTCAACATTAACTCAAGCAAATCGACTCAAAAAGAGTAAACAATGGTGGGGTTTGCGGTAATAAATAGAAAAAGTTTTAGGGGGTTATGTGATAATTATGAAGAATATAAGGTTGAGAAGGCAATTCACAAAGTTTATAGGGTCCATGGTATAGGAATACCTTCAAAATATTATTGATGTACAAAAGAAGTGTTTATGAGAGAATAATAGTTGAAAAGAATCTAATCGCTTTCATATGAATATAGTTTTCCCCATCAAGTTTTCCTATTTGTACAAAAAGGTATCCCAAAAACTAAGCGAGATTGACTAGTCATTATACAACTATGCCAACTAAAGTTTAGAATAGCATCATCCTAACTAGGTTATAAAAAGTTAATATTGCCATTTGTCAATCTTCAAAAGCCAAAAAAAGGTCTTCACAAACATGTCTGCTACTATTTATTCTTCATCAAAAGATGGATGGTGTTGATGGCGATATCAAAATTTTGCTTCCAATTATAACATGAGATTGGTCATCACGGTTATCATCTCCAAAAGCATGACCAATACTCAATCTCCTTCTTTATGGATATGGTACTAGGAGGTAATGCTTGGCTCATTTTCATCTCAAGGGATCGTGTGCATAATGGTGAGATGTGGAGTCGAGGGCATCGTTGAAGAATGTGGTGGAATGGCCATCGAGGCGGCAGGGTCAATTCTCGTGCAATAATGTGTTTTGGCCATCACATGAATTGAGTTTGTCAACTAAGGATGTGAGAAGCTCAACGAGGATTTATAAAGATAAACATAATATAAAATATAGTAGTTATGTATTCTATGGATGGTGGTAATTTTTTTCTCTTTCCTTTATCTAGTTCTACTCATTCACTCGTTCATTTTTCATTGCCACAACCATATTATTAGTTGTGGTGGTTGTTGTTATAATTGTTGTGTGACTCCTTTTAGGAATTCCCTACAAGTTGAGATTCCTAATAGCTATCATGTATCTCAACCTACTAGTGTTCCTTTGATTTGTTAACCTTTGAGTGTTAGCACATGTCCATTACGAGGATGGTGTGAGAAGGCGTCACTTCTTGAATAATGGTATTCTTAGTCACTCTTCTCGTATTGATTTTTCAGATATGTTATTTTCTTGTGATACTATCGTAAACTAATATCTGGTCGATCATGTAGTGCTAGACAACGAGCTTCTATCTGGAATATCTACCCTTGGTAGTAGGAAGTAAAGTTCCTAAGTACCATTTCCGTTTTTTTATTTCTTTTTCATGTATTTTCCCCGTTTAATTAGTTTCCCAAAGATCTATCCTAAAAATCAAATGCATCTCCATGTAAATGATTCCAACGGTATTTGCCCATGTGTCCTAATATTAACTCAATAACGATGTTTTTCACATGTTATGGTAGTGTAATCACTTAATAGCAAAACCAATTGAGTAAGAAGTTTGATGAGAGAATAATATTTATAGCAAGAAAATCCTTACAAATGATATGCACAATATTGTAGTCCAGACTCCCGATGATTTCGTCCGGATTTATCCTCGTTGCAAGCATAAATAGGATCCATCTTAAGATGGATTACTTTTATCTGATGAAAAAATGGAAATGGGGATATCCCTTAGTTCCACGTGGAACATCAATCCTTCACATTTACCATCTTTTTTCTTACTCATTATTTCCCAACTCATGCATAAACAACTTTCGATATCACTTATGTTAATACAAATATATTTGTCTCTAATACCTTTCCTCTCTTTCACTCTTTTCCTCCTTCAAATTTTCATAACAGCAATGATCTTATTTCCACCTAACCAACAAATTTCTTCATTCATCTCAATAAGTCGATTCACATATAATCTTTGTTATATTCTTCGCATTCATCTTTTCCTCTCTTTTTTCCAAGAGCTAATAGCACACATATGGGAATCATGTTCATAACTACTACTGCTATAAAATTTTTATAATCTCCCGTAAAAATGAGGACATATTATGGTGAAATAATCTCCAATATCAATTTAACCTTTCCAAATCAACTCATGTGCAACCAATAGATTGTTATCCTCGTTACTAAATTTTGAGCCACTAAATGCAAACAAATGCATATTTTATCTCTCTTTTCGCATTCTCTCCTTCATGAAATAATCATTCACATATTGTTCTTCATTCCTCTCCATTCTCTTACGCAAAATAATTAGTATATTTACTGTTTTCTCTATTTAGATTCCTACTATCATCCATCCTTATAACAATCTCATAATCAATGAGGGTATATTATTCCACTAACACAACCAAGTTGAGAAAAAAATAAACATGCAAACACCCACTATTATGCGATCTGCAAAAAAGAAAACTAAATATACAATTGATTATATTTACTATATAAAAACTAAATACAAATCATTAATACCATCCATCTGTTATTCGAACAATCAAAATCGCCAACATATTTGTTCATTAACTTCACAATTCTTCTATAGGAAAAAATATAAGCCCCCATAAACATCAAAGAATCCCTAATATTATCTACCATTTCATTAAAAAAATAAAACTTAAATCAAAATCAATAATCCATATACTTTAGTCAACAAGATGAACCAAAATAAAAATGAGTTTAGGCGGTGGTGTCTTACCTTCACATCATCTTCTTCTTCTCCATTTTTCTCTTTTTTTCTCCTCTTCTCGAGTTTTCTCCCCTCTTCTATGTTTGGGCGGAAAGGATGAAGGGAAGGGGGAAGAGCCCAATGGTGCTATCAGACTTTCCCCATCCCATTTTAGCATACTTCAACAAGTTTGCATTATAAACGTGATTTTTTATAATGCAACTATATCAAGATTAACTTGTAATTTACTATATGCGCCCATTACTTTTTTTGTATGTGCATCTTGTATTGGAAGAACTTGCTTTCTTCTATCTTTTCCATTTTCAATTTTCATCATTTACATAAAGCGGCCCAAACGTAACTAATTTCAAAATATTTTGCACGTAATTAAATCTGTTATATATTTTTGGACTTTACTTCAAGAGAATAAGAAAAGACAGCATAAGATCGTGGAATAAGGGTAAAATGGATTTATTCTCTGTTCATGTTCATTTGTGCAGGTTAAATAAAGGCTAAATTATGAACTTTTTTCCCTTGTTGTTGTTCTTCTGGAAAATCTTGAATAGATAGTATTCATTTTCATATAAGTGATAGTTTTGTGAAATATGTAATGTGAATAAGAGAGAAGTAAGAATTATTGCTTAAAGGAAATGAAAAACTATCCCAAAGTGATTGAAAAATGAGAATAAAAATTACACTATTAAGAAAAACATAAGATAACAATAGATACTAAATTATATTCTATCACATGTTTGGATGCGGAATAGACATTCCATATCTTAGAATAAGAAGACTTTATCTCAAAATAAAGTAGCTACATCATGATAGCATCATTCATTATATCTCTATTTACAATATTTATCATTTTTTATATCTCAAACTAACATACAATTACGAATCATTTATCATATCTTATTCTTTATCCTATAGGAGGGGAAGCCACTTTTTTCCTAAACAAAATTACCTTTTTCTTAAAACAAAATTAGCCATTTCTATCTCAAGAAAAGGGTCCTTACCAGCTACCACTTTATTCTACTCCCCGTCTTCTCCCCGTGTCTCTTCTCTTCCTCTCCTCCTGCTACCTCTCGCCGCTCCAATGACGACCACCGACGATCTCCGCTTCCGAAAGGTCCAGATCCACCGGGACGACACCGTAATCCGTTACTCCTCTCTCTCTCCCTGGCTCACACATCCCCGTCGACATCTAATAGTGCGGAATCGGCTCCTTCTTCAGGTGTTCGACGCGTACGTGGCGGGGAGGGACGACGCCCCAGGGATCGTCGTCCTGCAGGAGTGGTGAGGCGTCGACTTCGAGGTCAAGAACCACGCCGTCCACATCTCCAACTTGGATCCTGGCTTCAAAGTCCTCATTCCTGAGTAAGGCTTCACTTGTTTACAAGTGATCACACGATGCTACCCACTTTTTTACAATTCGTATCCTTTTCGCATTCAATCATTCCTTCTGCAAATCCGATCGATAGTCTGGTGGTTTAACTGTCTCAATTATATACATGAACAGAAACAAAGTTCAAATCTTACAGTAATTGCCATAATGTACTATTAACATTTCGGACAAGATTGGTTATTGGTCTCCTCGATTTCCTTCTCAATATAATGCATCCATTGTCCCCGCTAAGAGTAACATAACCATTGATAGGTGATATCTTCTTGGTTTTTCCATGTTGTGTAAATGATATTGTCATGTGGAGTTTACTTTACTTATCTTTCGGTACTCATCAAGATGATCTTCTATATTTCGGATAATGGTGCATTTGTTTGATAAGAGGAAGAATAGTGGTTGGATATGGTGCAGGAGTTTCATGTGTAGAAATTGGATGAGCAATGTTCTATTGTGGTATAGGAGAGTAGATGCTCTGACATTCATTTGAAGCATTTCATGAATGTCGGGGGACATTATGAATGTTAACAGCAGTGATTGTTTTTCAATTAAACAGCCTAAAGTTGAACTTTGAAACATTTCATGAATAAATTCAGCTTTCGCCAAAGATATGTTAAGAGTGAAGACTTAGACTTTGCATATCGTGTCAAATTAACTCATCGGATTTTTGTTTCTAAATTGATTTTAATCATCCTAAGCCGTTCTCCTTCATAAGTAGCTTCTTTCTCACCTTTCAAACTTTTTGTCATCAGTATGAAAAACCCATCGAAACCCCCGCTGCTCAAAGAATAGAAAACGGTAATTACATACCCAAGTCATTATGCTATATAATACTAATTGAACATTTATACTATAAAATCATTTCATTGACTCACCTTTTTTAATTTAACTAAATTACATGCTATAATACTGAAGACATGGAAAACAACATAACATCAACATAAGCCCTAAATGTAAAACCCAGCATCACAAACAAAAAATAAAGAAAATAAAACAAGGATCTAATCCAAGCATTTCTGGTTATTTGACTTGGGTCCACTTGGTTTCTGCACGTCAAGCTGAAATGAGACAATGTCTTTTCTTTTCTTTCAAAATGAAAATGGTTCCATTTTTTGTCGATTGGAATAGGTTGAAGGATATCCATATAATATCAATCGTGTCTCGAAGTGGTTTCGTCTCTATATTTTGATGTCATATGGGTTTACTGGAGGAAAACAAGCAACTTGGTACATTTTGATTACTGAGAAACCAAGGCAAAATGGTGCACATCCGGAAGTAATTGTGATGTCGAAAGTACTGAGTAGTTGATTAATTGTTAATAGCAGTAAGCTTTTAAGTGGAAGATTAAGTCCAATCACTCCTTGCTAAGTTTGGAGCTGCGAGCTAAACTATACAGGAGCTGAGATATTGAAAAAATTCAACCATTGTATAGATACAGACTAGAATATAAAAATGGCGAAGCCTTCTCCCACTATAAGTAGGGTCGGCTACATAGATTCTTGCTCAAATCCATGTTGAAAGATTCGACTATTTTTTACGCTGGTTGTCGACTACCTAACGCAACCCCCACAGACAGTATATGCTGGAAAAAATACATTGAAAAAGAGTGCAATCCAACCAAAGAGAAACGATAGAAAGTTGCTTCGATCTTTTTAATAATGCACTGTGTAAATATGTTTATCTGTGTTGTAAAAATTTCAAGGTGATTTATCTCTAAAGTCAAGAAGATTGAGATTGAAAATCTGTTGCTTTAATAATTAGTGACTTAAAAATCTGGCTGTCTTCGATCGCGGATGCCTTTCTGGCGTGGGGTGCTGGCAGTGGGTCAAAGGTACTCTAATCTTTTTTTCCGAGGCTTGGTGACGGGATGACTTTCAGATTCTGGACGGACAGTTGGGCTGGTGGGGTTCCTCTTGGGGAGTTGTTTCCGCGATTATTTGCTTTGGCGGCTGATGTGCATTCTTCCGTGGCCTCTTGTTGGTCCGGGGATGATTGGTTTCCCGTCCTCCGTGGCAACTTGTCCGACCAAAGGTTCGAGGAGTTGCTTGGTCTTTTGGACGCTATTGATGTTGTGCCTAGGCCCACGCGGGGGAGGGATCACTGGGCCTGGAGGGAGGGACCTTTCACGACGAGGAAGGCTTACTTGGTGACCTCCCACCGCTCCCAGCCGCGGGCGGATCCCTTGCTTCGTGACTGCAACTTTGTGTGGGGCTTGAGGCTCCCGGAGAGGGTTGGTATCTTCCTCTGGCTCTTTCGTAGGAAGAGGCTTTTAACGAGGGATCGTTGTGCTAGGTTGCTTGGCTTGGTCTCAGAGGACTGTGCTCTTTGTGGCAGCGACGTGGAATCCTTGGACCATCTTTTTTTTACCTGCCCTATGATTCTGGGCGTTTGGGAGGCGGCGGCGGTGGATTGGATTGCTACTGAAGACTCGGCTTCTTTCTGGGAATCTGTTTTGTCTAACAGGGATAGGGATCACAGGGATCTCTTGCGTCCCTTGGCGTGCATTTGGGCGATCTGGTTGGGGCGGAACGAGGCTATTTTTAGGGGTCAACGTTTTTACAAAGAAAATGTATTGTCTCACTCTGCCCGTATAGTTGTTGACTGGTTGCTGTTGTAGCTCACGTTCGGGTGTTGAGATGGGTTCTATGTGGACCTCTCTCTCTTCTCTGTTTCTTTCCCTGTATATATATATATATATATAGGCTTTTTTGCTTAATAAAGAAGGGGCGAACACCACAGCTTGTCTCCCCCGAAGTTTTAGACTTCAAAAAAAAATCAGTGACTTCTATGATGCTCTTTTCGCACTTCGTATATTTAAATATTTTGTTTGTATGTACACACGTCTTTCTACCAGTCTATATCGTGGAAAGGTTGGCTTGGATGTTGCAGAAGCACAACACTTAATGGACAATCTTGATTGGCAAGGTGCGGTAAAAGACATCAAAGCCTCTGTCGACTGGCTAAAGGCCAATGGTTCCCAGAAGGTGATAATTTATCCAAGTTGTATCCAAGGGAAAAGGGTTTATATTTGTTATTTGTAATCAGAATTTGACACACAATATATATGATCAAGAGACATTACTTAGACATAAGATTATGATGAAACGCATAGTGGGAAAAGCATATATTTGTGAATGAAACTGTTGAACATTCTCCCAGGAGAGGTGTTGTGAGACGAGGTACTATATAGAGTGCTTTATGGTACTTGTGCTGAGTTTTATTTTTATGCAAAGGTCGGTGTAACTGGATTCTGCATGGGAGGTGCTCTTTCTATTGCTAGTGGTGTTCTCGTTCCTGAGGTTGATGCTGTTGTTGCCTTCTATGGAGTTTCTGGTTCAGATCTGGCAGACCCATCCCAGGCCAAGGCACCTATCCAGGCTCACTTTGGGGAGCATGATAGTTTTGTTGGCTTCTCAGATGTCACGGTATGCATATTACTATTTTCTCATTTCTTCTGTTGATTTAATCATTTATTATCTGTAGAATCGGTTTCAGATATCCATTAGCCTCTGGCGAGGCATGCTAATAGTCTCTTGTCTAGCATATGAATAAAAAATGTTTATATAGGTGGCCAGCATCTTAGGTTCCACTTTTATGCATTAATACCAAGAAAGTAGAACAAATAAATCTTCCTCTGAAGGTAAAATTGCAAAAACTTGTGTGTTTTTTGGCTTATTTAAAATTTCAAATCAATCTAAACTTTGTGAAATGTGCCAGTGTTGAGATATGCCTTGAAGACTTAAGTTGTTTAGAACCCGATACATTTTATGAATGGATTTTAGCCGTCCCGATTAAGGATCCATTTACCATGTGCTCTTTATATACGTATGTTAGGGTAGGACGTGGGTTATATGAGAGTCAATTTCAGGAGAGCGCTGTCTCTAAGGGTTTTCGCTTATCATGTACTCTAGTTCTTCATAGTAGATCTCTCTTCTTGCCCGTGGTTTTTACCCACTACACTGGTGAGGGTTTTCCACGTATGTTATTGTCCTCTATGTGATTGTCTGTTTATTGTATGCTTGGATCATTTCTTTTCAATGAGGGTTACGAATTTTTGATACTTGTTGGTTTTTCATGCAATGTTATCATAAATAAAGATCCAAGCGCACAATCAACTACAAGCAACCCACGGAGAACACACAATTTACATGGAAAAACCCCACCGGTGTAATAGGGTGGGGAGGACCACGAGCAAAGAGAGGTTCTACTATGATGAAAAATTGGAGTATAGGTACAAAACCCTAGGAGGCGGTGCTCTCCCAGATTGAGACTCTCAGATCACGCATGCCTTACCCTAGAATACATACATATAAGGGTAAATGTATCCTTATTGGATCCTAAAAATCCATATTGTGGGGTCTTAATCGGATCCGTTTACGGAATGTATGTGGATCATAGTCGGTTTGGGTCTTCAAGGCATATCTCAACAGTTATCATAATTAGTCAGCGTTGTTTTTCTGTTTCTCCACTTTCGCAGGTTTAGTAGCATGTGAACTTGTGTTGAATCCTAAATTTCTTCCAGATAATTCTGCCTATGAAATAGGTGTTGAGGAATATAAAAAATTTGTATTCCGGTTTCAGTTTCCTAGTGTTCTTATCAGCTTGGGATGTATATATCATTGGGGAAAATGTATTTAAGCAAGATTTTTATTTTTTCCAGCAAATGAAAACTAACTTTTACTTTCATTTAGAAGCATGACAATGTTTCAATACATTATGGAAATGTTGTTCGAAATGGTAAACTAATCTCAAGCTGATATTGATCCTTTTATTTTTTTCAAAAATAAAGAGTTAATGTCGATCTATTTGCCCAGTTAAATGTAATGTGTGAACTATTTTGAAATAGTCCAATTATATGACTTGCTATCGATTAACACCACATTAGAAGTATAACCAACTCTAGTGAAGAAAATTCCTTTCTTCTTGAGAATCAAATTGTGCATATCTACTTCCAGTTCGACCATCAAACCTATAATACCAAACCAAGCTCTGATATATGAAGATAATTTGTCGCAGTTCGAACAATTGCTAATACATGATGATTGCTAGTCGTACGTGCCCAGATTGCTAGCACGAAATCTCCTGCATTGTCCCGTCTTCCAGCACTCTTTATTGATTTTTGTTTAATTTCAGGCTGCAAAGTCTCTTGAAGATAAACTCAAGTCCTCAGGAGTTCCCTTCGAGATCCACATCTATCCGGGTTGCTCACATGCGTTCATGAACACATCACAAGAAGGTAGCGAGAGGAGAAAGAAGATGGGCCTCGCTGATGAGGATGATGATGCGGTGAAGTTGGCCTGGTCACGCTTCAGTTACTGGATGAATATCTACTTGTCCACTTAATATCAGTAACTATCCTCATCCATGTGATATATACCCTCTAGAAAGTTTGTGTGGTTACATCGAAGTGAACACGTGCTCATCTTTGGACTAGGACTATGTTTCAATAAATCACGAGTTGCGGAATGGTGCCAAAGTTTCCAATGTCTAATGCAGTATTATGTTGGACAGCACGAGAATAATGTGTGATCTTAATCTGCCTTTTTTATTATGGTTCTTAGGGATCTGTCACAGAATTTCCATATTACAGAATTTCCATATTTTGAGGGAAGCATGCACATGTTTGGAAGCATGGAAAGAAATTCTTGGAATAGAACACATGAACCTTTGCATGTCAGTACCAAAAACCAATGCCTTACCACTTGGCTATACTCCATACGCTCGGTCATGGAGAGAGGGTGTTTGACTAGTTATAGGGGGTGTTGGAGTGGTGCAAGGATTAGACTATGTCAGGAGATATGAGCCTACTTTTATACGTAATATACGATACAGGACTGTTCGTCAGTTTTGTTTGTTTTGCAGGTTAATCATGGGTTAGTGTATTTTTAAATTGAATTTCGTATTTAACCGATGAACTATACCGGGGTAGAGAGGGACTACCTACCATTTAGGCATTTAGTCCATATCTCTTTGCCACTGTTTTATTTTATCCTAGTTATTTACTGCACTTACAGTGGGACTTCTACTGATCCTTCAAGTGGCACAACATTACTTTCTACTTTCAACGCTCATTTTCCATCGAGGTGCAACGGATGAATGAAATAGCATGTCTATCTTAGTGGTTTAATTATTAATATATGATGTATATTAGCAGTGAATTTCGTGTTATACATCGTTACGAACTATGGCTCATAACAATGGCAGGCTTTAATGGTATTCTTTGGTTGATATACAAATAAGAGGACTTAGATTGTGTGGCCTCTTGAGGAGAACATCTCATCACCAATTACAATAGAGTGGTTTTGGGTCGAGTAGGCATGCTGAATCCCTTGTTATTGCGGTTGCAATCATTTATTAGCCTTAAAAGTCACAATGAGCCTCATCTCAAATTAATTAGTAGCAGTGTTATATTTGAAAAACCTTATCCAACTCCTTCTTTGAGTACACAAAGACCTAAATGCGTACTTGTCGAGATCGTTTTTTGTTTCCCCAATACTAGAAAAATTTCGAAGACAAAAATCAGCTAGGGGTTGCAGGAAGCTAGTCGAATGCCTTGTCCTAATATGATTCTTCTTCTTTCATTTTTGCTTTTTTAGTCTTTCCCATCCGAAAACATTGGCTAGGGCCTGGTATTTAGTCGTCACTAGCGAAAAAGAGTACTTACCGAATGGTCAGGTGGAATTCATTCCCAGAAGAGAATCGATTCTCATTCGTCCTCACTGCATCAACTTTCAAGGTTGACGAAAGATTTGCAGTAGGAAGACCAAGGGTCCAGGAAGAAAGTACCATCAACTATTTAATTAAGAAGGTCAAAGGTCGTCAAAAAAGTTAGGAAGCCCATCGAGACCCATGGGAGGACATCTTCGGCTACAAGTTAGGGCCACGGCAGGTGAAGCAGGAAAGGCCTGACAATCTTTGGCACTTGATCAACTAGGTTGAAGAGGCAACATCTCAGACTGAGTTGGATGCATACTTCAGTAGGTAAGGTCGAATCGGACTTGGAAAACGAGGTCTTCCAATATATCTAGTTAGTACGGGAGCGGTTTCAACTCAAAGATCTGGTGGTGGAAGCAATGGCTCAGAAGACAATTCTTGTAATGGCTCTATTAGGCCATAGATAAGTTTTGATGGGATAGGTGCGTCAAGCAAAGCTTTGATCTCATGAGTATCATTATCATTATTTGAAATGTGTGCTTAATTAGATCATTTACTAAAGTAAGAAAATATTAAACTTCCATTAAAGCACTCACTCTAGTTGTTAAGTCTGGTCAGAGATTCCAATTCATGAGGGCCCCGAAACTATATCAAATTGGTGAATTTTTAGAAAAAGGAAGATCCTCTTGCAGAGAGAACTATCTATTTTTCCAAGGCTGTTATGAGCCTTTCTCGCTCTTTTCCTTTATATATTTTTGAGAAGCTCTTGTGATTTTTTCCCCTTCATTTTTTGAGTTTCCACGTTAAAATCTATATGTGAATCTTTGTGCTTACTATTTGTGTTTTATTTACTCTCTCATTTTCTCGTGATAGCTACTTGTTGTTGTCATTTCTCTTGGTTATAGATATGAGTTTTCATCCCCCACGCTTCGCAAGCATGGGTTGCTTGCGTTTAACCCCAATGAGTGGTATTAGAGCCATCGGGTTGAAGAATGGGTAAAGATGCCAATGATAAAGTTGACCAGAAACAATTGATAGATCTGGAAAGCCAAGATGGATACCATTTTGTACTGCAAGGATCTACATGATCCGGTGGAGGGTGATACAACCAAGCTACAAGAGATGTCCGCTAGAGATTGGATGAAGCCGAATAGGAAAGCTGTCGGGACTATTAGGAAGTGGTTGGGCTTATCCGTATTCCACCGCATTACAACAGAAACTAATGCTAAAATGTTATGGGAAAAGCTGATGGAGCTATATGAGCAAATGACTGCAACTAACAAAGTATTTTTGATACAGAACTTAGTAAATCTGAAGTACAAGGATGGAACCGATGTTGCGGAGCACTTGAATGAGTTCCAAATCCTTATAAACTAGTTGACTTCTATGAATATGCACGAGATGACGAGCTACATGTGCTTCTTTTATTGGGATCTCTACCAGACAGTTGGAAAACGTTGTTAGTCAATGTGAGCAACTCTGCTAGGAATGGACCAAACGAGGAAATCAGACGATGATCATCTGGCGAGGTATCTTCCTCTTCTTCACATGTGCATGCAACTGAGAGAAGAGGGCAGATCCTATAGAAGGGAAAGAACGCATGAGAGGTAGAAATTCAGGGGTAAGCCATGCCATTGGAAAATAGATTATAGGATCTTGAAAAGAGACCAAGCTAAAGCCAAGAAAGACCATGAAAAGAAAGAAGATGAGAATATAGCTACAATTATGTATGATGATAATGAGGACAATGTGGTTCTCACTATGCAAGAGTTTTTCCTACATGCAGGCATCGACGACTCAAAATGGGCAGTTAATACCGCTACGTTTTACCATGTGAGTCCATACAAGGAGTACTTCACTTCCTATACAAAAAGATGATTTTGGACAAGTCAAGATAAGGAACAATGGTTACGCCAAGATCGTTGACACCGGCAATTGAGACTGATATTGAGTGCACGATGTGAGACATGTCCGTAACCTATGGCTTAGCCTTATGTCTAGTTCCCGATTGGACAAAGAAGGCTACCATCTAAATTTTGTTGATAACTAATACGCGATATGCAAGTGTTCTCTTATCATGGTCAGAGGAAAGTTGTGTTGCACACTTTACAAGACACGAGTGAAGATCATGGATGGTTGCATACATGCTAGTGAGATTGATACTTCTGATGCATCTTTGATGATCAGAGAGAACCATATGATGAAAAGGGATGGGGCCCTGTGACACCATTGATTGGAGGACATGAATCACAAGGGTTTTCAGCTTCTAAGAAAAATAATTACTCCCAAACAACAAAGACACCACACTAATACCATGTGATTTTTGTGAGCTTGGTAAGAGCAAAAGAATACCTTTTAGAGCATAATCAAAGGTGAAGACACAACATATATCATTAGTACACTTTGATATATGTGATCCCATGGAAGTAGTTTCTTACGCGAGAACATGTACTTTTTGACATTCATTGATGATGCATCAAGGAAGGTGGGCTTATATGTTGAAGATGAAGGATGGAGTTTTTTATTACTTCAAGAATTTTCATGCCAAGGTAAAGCACGAGACAAGGAAATTGTTGATTTTTTACTCACTGACAATGGAGAAGAATACACTTGTCATGAATTCCAAAGCTGCTGCACGGAGTAGGGAATTAGGCATGAAAGGACATAATCCGGCACACCTCAGAATTTTCATTGCTTCAAGAATTTTCATGCCAAGGTAAAGCACGAGACAAGGAAATTGTTGATTTTTTACTCACTGACAATGGAGAAGAATACACCTGTCATGAATTCCAAAGCTGCTGCACGGAGCAGGGAATTAGGCATGAAAGGACATAATCCGGCACACCTCAGCACAATGGTTGGCTAATAGGATGAACACGATCATTGTGAGAAAGTATGTTCCATGTGAAGGTCACCAAAGTTGCGAAGACCTTTTGGGCTAAGGAAGTTTAGACCGCCTACTACCTGATCAGTCGATCTTCCATAATTTTCTTTGGATTTTCAAGTTAGTGAGCATTTGGATAAGAAAACACATACTCATATGAGAGTACTTGGCTGCAAAGCTTATGTGCACATACCAAAGGAAGAAAGAAAGAAGCTTGATGATAAAGTAGTGCCATGCATTTTTGTTGGATATGAAGAAGGGAATATGAATACAATCTTTGGGACCCACAAAAGAAGACTCTCTTTAGGCACAAAGATGTAATGTTCTATGAGAATCAAACCTTGACTGAGGATGACAATGACAGTATTAACGCTGAAGAGTTTCCTGTTGATGATGACCTTGATGACTTGGATCCTTCTCCAGTGCATGGTGTGGGTGGAGAAGATGTGCAGGTAAAGCCACATGGGCTAGCTAAAGACCCTATTGAAGTAAACATAGAGGGTTTTGAGTAGGGGGAGCATCCTCACCTGCAGGAAGCGATAGTCCAACCTCATGTCAAGAGATCCGAGAGATTTCACCAACCATCAGCTCACTATCGTGTTTCTTGATATGTGATGTTGATTAATGAAAAGGAGTTACGTACCTTTGAGGAAGAATAGGAGCACAAGCAGAGCAACCGTGGGCACCATGGTATGAATGAAGAGAAGTCATCTCTAAAGAAAAAAATATATATGAACTTGTGGGGCTTCCAAAAGGTAAAAGGGAACTGAAAAACAAGCGGGCCTATAAATTGAAGAAAGATGATCGTGGCAAGAGTCTGAAATACAAGGCCAGATTGATAGCAAAAGGTTATAGCTGAAAAGGGGATAGATAATGATGAAATATTCTCTCATGTTGTGAAGATGAATTATGTGGGAGTGGTGATAGATTTGGTTTCTAGCCTAGATCTGGAGCTAGAGCACATGGATGTGAAAGACGACATTTCTTCATGATGGTCCGAAAGAAGAAATCTACATGGAGCAACCACATGGACAATAGGAAAAGAGAACATTATGCGTAAGCTAAAGATAAGCTGAAGATTCATGATGCCTTCATGCTAAAAGACTTCAAGTGGATTGCTGCGGATCCATGTGTATATGCACTAATTATTCATGGTGGAAGGTTCATTATTATGTTTTTTTATGGAAATGATATGCGTATTATTGATCAAGATTCCATTCTGATAGCAAAGTTGAAAGGGGAACTCTCCAGAAAATTTGAAATGAAAGATCTAGGCAAGGCACAACACATATTGGGTTTACGGATTTTTCGTGACAGGTAAACGCACAGATTATGGCAGCCACAAGAAAAAATATGTTGTGGGTGTCCTAGAGTGGTTCAACATGGAAAATGCAAAGCTCATTAGCACAACCATTACAACTCATTTCAAATTAAGCAAAGACACATGTTCTTCCACTTCTGAGGCAAAATCTGAGATGGTCAAGATTCACTACCAATCTGTGGTAGGCACCCTCATGTATGTAATGGTGTGCATAAGACCTTACATAGCACACGTTGTGGGCATTGTGAGTAGGTGCATGTAAGATCCAGGGAATGATCACTAGGAAGCAGAAAAGTGGATCTTGAGGTACTTCATAGGCACATCAAGTATATGTTTGATATTCAGTGAGACAAATCCTAGGCTACATGTCTATACTGATGTTGAAATGGAAGGTGATGTAGACCAGAGATAGTCTACGTCTGGGTACATCTTTACCTTTGTACGGGGGACGATATCATAACAATCCAAGTTATATAGTTATATTGCACTCTCGACAACCGAAGCGAAGTATATTACTGCAGTGGAAGCCGTTAAGGAAATGTTGTGACTACAATGATTTCTAGATGAACTTGGATGTGATGATATTGAGCCAATAGTTTTCTGTGATAGTGAGAGTGCCATTGATCTGAGCAAGAGCATATGCACTATGCTTGCATGAAGCATATAGATGTGAGTTACCATTGGATGAGAGATGAGCAACTCATCTTGAAAAATATTCGCATACAAAAATTCGTCAGATATGTTGACGAAAACAATGACGCAAGACAAGTTAGAACTCTGTACAGAGCTGAATTGTGTCTCCTCTCAGTGATCATGATGTTTTCAACATCTCCCCATGGGCTGGAGGGGAAGATTTGTTGATAGCAGGTGACCTGCTATGGGTTCCAACCCACGCTATATGTGTTGGAACAACCACAACAGGTGGCGCTATAACATGTGAGACCATAACATATGTGCTGCAACATGTGCAACATGTGCTGATACCAGGAGAAGCTGCAAAAGGTGTAGTAGTGCACCACGACAGGTGGTGTTGTGACAGGTTGTGTTATAGTAGGTACGGTACAACATGAACAACAAGTGATCTACTATGGCATTCAAGCCGTAGCAGGTGTGCCAAATGTTGTGCAACACATGACCTTATACGACGTTTGGACCATAGCAGGTGGCAGACTACAAATGCTGGAATTAGTTTTTAATACTTATGGAGGGCTCCACAAGTGTCTTGGGGACTACTCCAACATATTTTCTCCTCTCCAAAGACAACACAACATTTGACAGAGAAAAACACAACAGAAAACCCATGGTAGTAGCTCTTGTGGCCCTAGCTCCACTCCGATCGTCCATTTGCAGGTCCAGTGAAGATATTGGGTGATTCCCTCCTCCTCCCGTTGTGCTCAGCTCGTACAAGAGTACATGAGAAACAAGAAAACGCAACGGTGAGGCTTTCTTTGGAAGAGGGCTACAAATTTGGTTCCCACTTTGATGATTTTCTTCACCTCTTGTTATCTCGTTTAGTGATGTTGTTTGGTTGATAAACAAACAAAAGAGCTTGGCTTATGTGGCCTTTAGAAGAAAACGTACTCATCATCAACTATCGTGGAGTGGTTTTGGGTCAAGTAGGCCATGTGGATTTCCCCTCTTTCATTTTGAGGGTTTCCGTGTTAAAATCAATGTGGATCTTTGTGTTTGCTATTTGTGCTTTATTTATGTGTTCTGTCATTTGCTCACGATAGCTACTCGTAGTTGTCATTTATCTTGGTTATGGTCTGAGTTTCATCCCAAGTCCTTCCAAATCAGGGGTTGCTTGAGTTTAACCCTAACATTTATGGCACGTATAAACAATGATATGTGATGTGAATGTGTGTTTAGACACATGTGATGCGATATGGTAGGTGTGCTGATATTATGGTAGGAGGCAGATTATGACATGTGAGGTTGATATACATTGTAATGCATGCATATCAATATGGGAGATGGTCAATAAATTAAGGTAGGTAGGAGTTATGATAAGCAGAAACAATTGTAAGGAAGGAGAATGTACGTCTAAACTTATGTGTGATAGATATGGTAGATGTATGAGATAATCATATTTGGATGAGAACTTGAAAACAAGGCCTATCAGGATGAATTTTTTAAAATGAAGACAAATATGTCAAATAAAGGAGGCTACCATTAAATTGAAATCATAAATTTATATGAAAATAGATAAGACAAATAGTGGTGATGATTATCAAGACAAAACAAAAAATTTGAACGAAGATAACTATAATAAATGAACACCAACACTTATCAAGTTAAATCCAACATTTTAAATGAAAATAAATATGTGAAATTACAGTGAAGGAGACTACTAACATGGAATACAAATACAACACCTTCTTTAGTTCAAGACAAGCCATGGCTCAATAGCTGCTATAGCTCAATATTATTGCTATAGCTAAATACCTTTTACTACTTGAGACTCTCCTTTGCTCAACACCTGCTATAGACGAATACCTGCGAGATATACTATACCTACCAAATAAAAGACTTTCTATACATATTACACATGCAGATATACAAAACATGATATGTCTCAACGCTTGCTACAAAGAATGACCTAGCATAGCTCTCACACTTGTTAAAATTCAAAAAATCTATTATAGACATGTTATATACTTGCCAAATACAACATCTATCGTGGCTAAAGTTTCTGTAAAAACATGTTATAGACTTGTTCTCTGTAACGTCCCGGACTTAGGTCTCCGGTCTGTTCTAGAGGAAAACTGGCCCTGACAACTTATTGGATTCGGGTCCAAATAGATCCGTTGGCAACCATCCAAATGCTTAAGCTCAAGTTGTCAAGTAGTAATCCCCACCACTTATAACCCACTCTCACACTTTATAAGTTTTAGATGTTGGACTATGTTTGGAGGTAGGGGTGTTACACTCTCAAACTTATTAAAATAAAAGACATGCTACAAACTTGTTGAATGCCTGTTATTGCAACTACACTTGCCAAAAATAAAACACATGCTAAAACACCAATTTGAGATTAAAAACTTGCATTATACACAACAAGATGATCAATTTTATATATTTATCAAAGACAATGCACGCTATAACATCAAAGATAAAAAAGAATGAGTTGTATATACTTTTGCAAGCATGCACCCAATAATACATAAATAAAAGAATGACTTTACGACATACATATTAGTTGTATACATATACACAATAGACATGTATATGAGTGATGTTACAAACATGTAAACATAAAAGTTTGCACTTCACACACAATCTACACGAAAGTAAGCATAATCTACAATATATATTATACTTCAAAGCATGTTTGTTCAACCTATGTTTTCACAGTGGATATAATTTCATTTGGATCTTGTATAAAAGTGATGTAGTCCTTTCCTTCACAAATAAGTGTCTTCCATTGCATAATATGCACACCATATACATTGAATCTAGATGCTTGTTGAGGGCATCAACAAAATTCCATTACTTTGAAAATTTCACAGCTTTCACAATATACTTCTCTACATGTTTTGCCTACATAAAACCTAAATATTGAATCATGGATGATAAATTCTTGAAATAGGTCATAGTATTCATATATGTCATCGTCTTCGTATATTCATCTCAATTTCCTCTTTTCACGAAATCATTGACTATGCCATAATGAACAAAATGCTTTGCATACAAGTCAACAGTGGGAAGACAATAGGGATCATCCATAGAAAGAGGGAGCACAATCACCCTAGCATCAAAGATTCCTTTCTCCCAACCTTTCGTGCACCCATTTAACATCATTATGCTATCTTTTTGAAGAAGAGAATGAGATACATAACATGACAAGATGTGACTAGTGTTTTCTTGTTCTAGTAATAACGCCATGTATTTGAGACGAAAATTAACATGAGCATCAATGACATGATATATTGTATATTATTACAATATACAGAATCTTTAATAATATAACAAGTATTTCGGTAGGCTTTGACGATCAACAAATATGTCATACTCGTGGTTCATTCGCATTCTCAACAATCTTCCACATTAAATCCACACGCTCTTGAGCTAGTTCTCCAAGAAACCTTATATCAATACTTTTGTCAAATATCTTTTGCTAGCTTAATGCTTGTGCCTTCTCTCTTCCAGCTCTTCAAATACCTTCTTTATGATTTAGTTTTTACAATGAACATCATCTACAACCTCCTAGCTCGGTCCATCGGCTCAGTTACAACATTATTTTCAACCTTCCTCTTCTTTATTGCTCCAATTAACTTCTCCCTATGAGCATACTTACGATGTTGTCATCTCACATACTTAAATACAAGAGAATAATATAGTACAAGAAAAGGGTAAGCATATGATAAATAATAATATGTAAAAAAATCAAAATATGACACACGGTTTAATGTAATACAAAACCTTCTAAACATCTTCCAAAACATTTTAAGAAAACCAAACTTGTTTGATTCTCAAAATTCCTTCTGATCCAGAGGCTTTCTTGGACAGACATCTTCATCTTAAGGCTTGCTTGCACCCTCCTCTCTAGATATGACCTCAATGAAGGCCTTAAGTAAAATAAAAATTAGGAAAAAAATAACAAATACACGAAATAAATAGAGCAACAATAACTTAAACCTTATTAGCATCTTCCTTGTTGGGACAAGAACTTACCCTATGATCCGTAGGTTTACTTGGATAGACTACTTCATGCAAAGCAAATGTTGGAACAAGAACTTACCCTATGATCCATAGGTTTACTTGGATAGATTACTTCGTGCAAAACAAAATACTTACTTACATCCTTCTTCTTAGCTATGACCTCTATAACACCCCAAACACAGTTCCACATCGGAAACCCGCGAAGTGTAGGAGTCGGTTATAAGTGATGGGGATGATTACTTGACAACTTGGGGTCAAGCATTTTAGGCAATTGTCAATGGGTCCATTCAGAACCGAGCTTAACATGTAAGGACCAATTTTTCTCGATAACGATATGAAGACCTCACCTCAGGACATTACAAATGATATCAAAGCGATTTCCTCTGATAGTAGTAAGGGCTACTTGAGAAGTAGAGCCACCCTTACAAAGAGATAGAAGGAAAATGCTATCCAGAACGTGTAGTCGCCACTGTCATTGGGAATAAGAGACTGTCGTGACAAGAACTTGCATCCATCCCATACAACTTCTTAGACAAAGATTCAACAAAACAAGGAAAACTTCAACTTTCTTAGTCAAAAAAGCATTCTACTGTAAGATAAATTAATAAATTTTATAATTCCAATCTATGCTAACTTATTGTTGTGAAATAAGATTGCAATACATATAATCATACTTTTCATTTCTCCACATTCTCTACATGTCTAGTACTGTGGTTACTTCTCATTATAAAACAACATGTAATAAGAGTCTATTTTCTACTCCTAAAAGAGAAATGGGTTGACAAACTGAAGTCAAAGGCCGGTTCTAATACTTTTTGAGGATGCCTGTTCCTTTTGGGTGAACCATGCATGTCGTTATCCATAGAAATCTGAGGGAGACACCCTTTGGGCTCGAACCCAATTCTTTCTCAAGGAATCATCTTTTCTAATGTCTTAATCGAAACCCTGAGAGAAGAGAAGCAATGAGGTCAACTTGTTTCAAATATACAACATGGATTCAGACGTACCCCCTAAGATAATGTCTGTTTGAGAAGGCAATGTACTGAAACTAACCCGAAGGGTACAACTGTTAACTGCTCAAAAAGATAGGAGCACAACTTTAAAAATTTCAAAATAAAAATACATGTTCTAATATATTCATACACAAATAAAATAGAAAACATGCCATAATGTTGTACATTCTCTACATTATATGCAGGCATGGGAATATGAGAATTGGTGCACATCAGAAGCCTATGCATATTCATGTAGTTTATCCAGTTGATCCACGTATTTCAAGGCCATCTGATATATGTTGTGGTTGGCATGGGCAAAAAAAAAATAAGTATAAAGCAATCAAAATAAGAGATGAAACTCGTCATCTAGATCGTTATCATCACTAGATGACCGGCATTTATTCGAAACACTATGAGCATGCATAATTGTTGTCAATTTCTTCTTTCTAAATACTCTAGATCGAAATTGACTCATAACATCTCCCCTTTTGACTCGATATTCACTTTGTTACGCTCTTTTCTTTTTTTCCGATAAACCAAACCAAAACAATACCTTTGGGTTTTTTTGAGGATGAGCAGAAAAGCAACCAAATCCATCCGCAACAACTATGGCTAATAATCAAGTCTTTTTAAGCTGATCCTCGAAACAACCTACGAGTTGTTTAGGAGCTAGGATTGTGCTTCAATGATGAGTTGACCTCCTCCTCCAACGTCGTCATAGGGGTGGTATCCTCATACCCCGGCGGGATGGGCATTACTAAAATAAAAAGGAAGAATATAATACAACAAGTAGTCAACCGTTTGAAATTTGAAATCAAAGAAGATAATTATTTGCTTCTAAAATAAACGGTATCAAAGAGGTTTCATGATCCTCGAAGGCTCAACAACATCATTCTTTCCAAATTAGCCACCAAAACGACGCACATTTCGCTAACATCCATCATTTTGAGCCGTCAATACCATCGAGACTTGTGGCGAAGAATATTTTGAATTGAGACCACTCCAGACTCAATCATTGAAATACGAAGAAAATCGAAATTAAATACGTGACCGTCAATCAAGAAAGTGCCTGAAACTCAAGTTGAAAACACTTAGGGGATGTTCGGTTCGAGAATAAGCAGGAATAAATACGGAGAATAAGGAGAATAATGGTATATTCGTTGTTCGGCTGGAAAGATAAGATCAAGGAGAATAATATGAAATAAAGGTAGGTAAGGTGGAACAAAGATATGAATAATGGTGGAATAAGGTGAAATAATGAGTTATTGATGAGAATAACCGTATTCTTGAAAATTATGCCGGACAAGGAATTGGACCCTTACTCCAACCTTATTCTCCAAACATACAGTCATGGATAACATGGAAGTTTGATTTTACCTAATCATTAACAATCATTGTACCGATAACAATAACAAATAAAATATTTCTGGATAAATAGGTCGAAAACAAATATACAACATATCATGTGTGTTTAATAAATATCAATTCGGTTTATATGTACCAAGTAGGAATGCTTATCAATTTTGAGTGGTAATAGTGGTTCATATTCATCCCACTTGCTATTTCTCGATACACCTCATGTATGAAGATGGAATTACAGTAGGTGTTTCAATGAATATAAAGTCGGATGAGTATGCACATATATTCAGATGTATTCAACAAATATTATGTGCATTGAGAAATACACATTTGTATTTATCCCACTTGGTGCATCTCCATACACCTGATAAATAAGAAATGAAGTTATTGTAGATGTTTCAACAAATAGCAGGTTGGATGAATATGAACATATATCAAGTATGATTCCATCTATAAGGGATATTTTCACCATGGTTTGAAAAAATGCACTTCGAGGCGAGGAGGTCCGGAATCTCCCAGAACAACTGCCTCAACAGAGCTCTGAGAGGCGACCGCTTCAGTTGGTCGAGGAGGCGAAGCGGTCATCGAGGTGTTTTTTTTTTATTTTCAAAGTATTTTTTTATGTAAATCATTTGTCATATTTCATAGATTTATAAAGGTTTAGTTGTTTAGGATATAATTTATACATGATGAGTGATTATATTTGACCACTTTCATGTTCATATTTACCATTAAACATGTCCAACTATGTCAATAAACTCTTACCATTATACCCTTAAACATACGAATATGCAAATATCATAGAAAATATTACCCGTAAACTTATTTTTAAGAAGTGATGTTATATAGTAAGCTATGTAATATACTGAGAAGAACAAACAGATCCATGTACCACAATAGAAATAGAATCCTTAATAAAAAAATTCGTCAGGAGCGTTGCATGGGGGGGGGGGGGGGGGGGGAGCACACCTATTCTCCCCTAAATCCCCCCTCCCCCATGCTCGTTGATTGAGCGAGCCCCTCATATTCTTGGGGTATGATGCGACAGGAGGGGGTGTATACGACGGTTCTTCAACATATGTTAGATAGTTAGAATTTAGGGGATATCAAACATTCTCATTATTTGATTGGATGGAAATTTAGTAAAAAAGCATATACAATTGTATGTCTTTTCTTTTCGGTGTTCCTATCTCTTATAATTTCATCATATGTTATAGTGATATACATATAATTTCATTAATATATATTTTATTGTATTTTTGTAGATATTTATCCTTATAAATTGAGGCTTATGCCTCGACTGCTTTGAGACTACGTCTTGCCTCGATTCTAGAGAAACCTCTTCGTTCCGTTTTTAGTTTTTTTAAACCTTGGTTCCCACGCAATTATGAACACATCACGAGAAGGATGCAGAGAATTCAACTGTCATTTTTGATACTTTTATAATTTAAGATGGCGTCGAACCAATGTATTGATGTTGAAATATGAAGACAAAAAAGCGCAAACTCCTAAAGGCTGAATTAGGTTTACAAATGGAACTAGTAGTTAAAACGCAACTGAATCAATGCAAAGAATCACATAATTCTTCTAAGTTGAAAGCATCTTCTTTGATCTTCAACTCAATCAACATCACGTAGCTTGCTTAGTTATCACATTTATCTATAACTTAATGCGGCAATGCCGCATACGTGCTTCATCTAGGCGATACATGCTGCCAATAGACTTGTTACAACTTTGAGCATGCCCATGGCTATAACACCATTTTGCTTTCAGATTCTCATGTTTTTTTGGTTTAAATGCTTCGATGAAGGTAAGGTGGAGAGATGGAACAGTTGTCCAAAGGTCCGGATACCCTTTTTTTAAGAAAAAAGGTTATAGTTTATTCATCAGACGTCCACCAAATAATAGTTCAGAGTACATCAAAAGATAAGGGGCTCGCACAGACGGGGAGCACAACAAAGCAGAGTGCGTCACAAAGTTACGCCTCAAAACAAGAGTTTATCAACAAACTGAAACAAAACGGAAATTTTAGACATCCGTAACAAAATTTGGATCAGGTCTTTCCAATAACCAAAAACCCTCCACATCCCGCAAAATAGGTGGATTATTTGGCCTTCCATTAGCCTGTTTGGTTGCTGGGTTGGGTTGGGTTGGATTGGGTTGGGACACCCCTGTGAATAGTAAATTGTGAGGAGGGTTGGAAGGAGAGGTACATCGGTGTACTCCAACCTAACCCAGCAACCAAACAGGCCCTGAGAGTTCCGATGAGCAATCACTACGTCCACCGAAGATCGGCGAAGTCCTCAAAGCTAGCACACCTACATAAGAAGAAGAAGATAGTTTCTAGTACATAATACAATCACCTCCCCCACCCCCACCCCCACCCCCACACATCCGAGACCTAGAACAAAGAAAGACCCATAAGAGAAATGTATCATATTTTCGACGTTTTCACTACATGGACTTCGAGTTTTGAGAATCTATCAAAGCATTTTTCAAGAAATTCACATTTATCTTGGTTCTAGCACCCCCATCAACAAACATGGAGTACAATTATTTGGTAGCGGAATTACGAACACCAACACCAACACCAACACCAGTAGTTGGGTGGACAAGTGAATCATTTTCACTTTGATCCAGAGAGAGATTTCTCGCGGTCTCCTTCTCAAGGAGGTTGCTGCCTTTCACAAACTTAGAGGGATCCTATTTTCAAAAGCTTTGAATTTCCAACCTTTCAAACCCTTCGTTATGTTAATGTGTCTGAACCAAATATTTACCATCTGCAATAGGGTCCTTCCAAAGAGAGGAGTGATCACCGGCCCGATAGACTTATGTATGACAGGTCTCACACCAACTAGTTGTCTTTTCCATAGGAGGGAATGCCTCGGTTTTGAACCATTGACTTAGAAAGCAAAGCGTCATTAAATAATCTTCAATTTAGAATCCCCCAACCATCATTGTAAACGGTCGAGTCACTTTTTGCCATTCCACCTTCGAAGTCACCCTGAATATTGAGCTTCCCCTCCAAAGAAACTTGCGCCTAATCTTGTCAATCTTGTTAATGGCGCTAATATGAATCTCCAGACAACTCATCAAGTGAATGACATATGGAGTTAGTGAAGAGTTTAGGAGGCTAACTCTAGCCGGAAGGAGGATGATTTTAGCTTTCCAACCCTAAAGTTTAGATGAAAATTTGACAATGATAGACGACCAATCTTTCGTTAGCAATCTTTTCTTTGGCGAAGGAACATGGCATGATGTTTGGATATGGGAAAGGTGACCCTAAAATTCCGAATACCAGAATGCCTTGGCATGTTTTTTTTCAAAGTCTTGAAGAACATGGCACGATCGTCCAAAGTCGATGAGGCTAGTGGAGCATACAAGGGCAAAGTGCAACACCATAGATATGTGTTTTGACTTGGAGGTATTTTTGTCATTAAAAATGAATCATATTTCAAACAAATTTAAAGATATAGTAGCATATTGATACTTTTTAAAGTTGTGCTCAATGTTGTAAAAGTCACCCGACTAGCCAGACTAGTAGGTCCGACTAGTCTAGTTAGTGGGATGGTCGACCGAGTACCGACTAATTCCGATTAAGTCCACTAATAAATCAATTTTTGCTTGGAGATAACATGTTTTTTACTTTTTTAAAAGCAAACTTACTCTAATACGCAAACTATTTTATTTAAATTCAATTACTTCTTTTTGATTCATTATGATAATAGTAAAAAAATATATAAATCTATGTAAACATATAATAATATATTTATAAAAATGATTTATATATTTCAAAAATCGAAGCCGATTAAAGCCCGACTAAATCCGATTAATCGTCCGAATGCCGATTAATCCTTAGTCAGTGACCCTACTGACCGAGTACCGACTACCGACTTTTGCAACCTTGGTTGTGGTATAACATTGAAATGCATAATTTGGTAACTTTTTTTGTGTAATTTGCTTAAAAAACTCAAAATATAACCGAAAGGACTTGTCACGATGGTGAATGGGAGATACATATAAACTTCAATATAAGTTAGCACACGTACATGTGTGAGTAGACGCTATTAAACACACAAATAAACCTAGGTTGGAGCAACCAAAGCTGCAACAACAAAAGCAAAAAGCTCCACCCGACACAAATTCCCCTTCACAACAAGAACAAAGGTTTGCATTTCTTTGCCCTATCTGCCAATGAAGAAGATGCCCAAATCCCAAATCCAAACATATATAAAAGAGACGTTTCTCTTCTCCCCTTAGTCGAGCTCTCCCTCTCCCCTACTAAAGAAAAAGGCACCCAAAGCTAAAAAGCAGAGCAGCAGCAGCTGCTGCAGAGAGGAGAGAGCAAAAAACAAGCAAGAAGCTTACACAACCCCCCACACAAAAGCGAAAGGCACCATGTCATCTCCAAATCTCCACTACCCACATCTCAAAAACCAATCTTTCCTTTGTGGGTACCCCCAAAACTCCTTTATCTCCCCCATGAAGACAAGGATCCAAGCCTCCTCACATTCCTTACTTCCCCGAGTGAAAGCCAAAGCCAAAGTGGCTCCGTTCTTGCTTAAACATAGTGGGTCACCTCCACTTCTCTCTGTTCTTTCTGTTCCCAAGAAGACCCATCTGGAAATTTCGAGGAAATTAAGGTGGTGGAGCGATGGCGAGCGCAAGCGGGACGAAGGGGCCCGGGGAGGGCGGCCTGCCGAGGAAGTCCCTGTCGAGGAAGATGACGAGGATGCCAACGATGCTCGATGTGCCGGAGGATGATACTACGGCGGTTGACAGCGAGCTCGTGCCGTCGTCGCTGGCATCGATAGCTCCGATCCTCCGTGTGGCCAACGAGATTGAGCCCCTCAATGCCAGGGTCGCATATCTTTGTATGTATATATCCTGCAGAGTTTCAGAGTTGTTGCTGCTGCAATTTTGTTTCCTTTCTAGCTTTCAAGTTAGTTATTTGTATGCGTTTGGTAACGCAAACAATTTCACTGGTTGCACGGCCAATGGTTGCAGTATGATTAGACTGACCATCAGTGTGTCTACTAGTTCTGACTTAAGAAATAACTAAGAAAAATAATGGTTCCCAACAGCTTGTTGGCTAGGCTGACGAAAACAGCTTGAGATGCCAGCTCTCAAAGTTTTTTAAATTATTTCTGCGAAGTTTTTTTTTAAAACTTGATGTATATCTTGGTACCCACTAGAATTGGATACTTTACAAGGTGGAAATACAATTATTGTGTCTGTAGTAGCCTTGGTTTTCGTCCATTTTCTGTCCCTTTCTCTAATATGGTTAAATGTGTGATTCATGAAATGTTTTAATTGATTTTAGTTGAAAATGGTAAGGTAGAAGGTGAATTAAACGTCTACGTGCGTGTCTTGGCTCCATTGTAACGGATCTCAGGTCATATTTTTGCTTAGTTCAAACTTCAAAGTGTAGAAGATTATGTTCAATGGTTTCATTCTGTTACCTCTTGCACTGCTCATTGTTAAACTGCTCCCATTTTCCATCAAAGTAAGGAATCAGTTTTTTTATTGATGTTCGAACTATCCTAAGGGCTCTCTCAAATTATGTTTTTAAATTGTGCAAGCATCGGATGACTTGATCCCTTCTTGTGGAGAAGCGCCCCACATTAGTTTTTTTATGGGATAATTACACCCATAACCCTGAGTAATTTCGCAATAACATTCATAACCCTGCATAATCGCGAATTACGTGCAAGACCCTGAATAAGTGTGCCGTCTTACATCTATAACCTTCCGTTACTTTACCTCATTAACTCAACCAGATGGTTGAGTTAATCTAACCGATCAACGGTCTAACGGCTGAGATTAACCTAAAAAAAATCCACGTCTTTCTCCTAGATCGTACAGTATTGTTGACCGGGGCAGCTCTGTCGCGGGGAGCGGGAGGCCTTGCTGGTTGTCGCGGTGGAATGGGGGGAAGGGGCATATGCAGGTCATCCGCGCGGGGGCGGGGGGGGGGGGGGGTTGGTCTATGGCGGGCGCGGGGACCTGGGGTTTGGCGGGGCGATGGGAGAAGGGCTCTGGAGGGGACTGGGGACTACGGGAAGAGGACTTGAACCCTGCGTAGGGGGGCAGGTTTTGAGCGCAGGGAAGGAGCGAGGGGTGGGGGGCCTTGAGAGCTCCGCAGGGGCGGGGTGAGGGGCTCCAGCATGGGGTTGGGGCAGGAGGGCTTCGAGCGCCGCCGAGGGTTCCGCAGTGGGGCAGGGGGGCCTTTAGAGCTCCGCAGGCAAGGAGCGGGGGCCTCCACCGCGGGGTTGGGACGGGAGGACGAGCAGAGCACCAACTCGGGGTGCTCGACCAGGGGGCGGGAGGGCGAGCGCAGGGAAGGAGCAAGGGGTGGGGGGCTTCCGCCGCGGGGTGGGGTGGGGGGGCCTTGAGAGCTCCGCAGGGAAGGAGCGGGGGGCGCTGTGCGCGGGACCAGGGAAGGGAGCAGAACCGCGGGCGTGGGGGGGTCGCAGGGGCGGCAAACCGTGGGGCCTCTGTTCGCCGCGGGGGAGCTTTGCAGGGGAGGGAGCAGACCACGGGCGGAGGGAGGGGGGGGGTCGCAGGGGCGGCAGACCGCGGGGGAGGGAGGGAGCAGACCGCACGGTCGGGGGTTGGGGGGGGGGGTCTGTCGCGGGGACTCTGCAGGGGAGGGAGCAGATACGTCAGATCTTCAGCGGTCGTGGTGGGGGTTGTACAGGTGCACGCGGGGTCAGCTCCAATCCGAGCAGGGAAGGAACAAACCGCATGGGGTAGGGGGCTTTGAGCTCCATGTCGAGCAGGGGAGTAGATCGCACGCGGGGGAGGGGAGCTTTGAGCATTAGGGGTTGTCGAGCAGGGGAGGGGGCAAACCGCGGAGGGGGAAGGGGACCTCTAGCTCCAGGGGCGGTCGACCAGGGTAGCAGCAAAAAGCGGCGGCGGGGGGGGGGGGCAGATTGGCACGGGAGCTCGACGACAGTGAGGCGGGCGTGGGGGTTCTAGGAGGAGCTCGACGGCGGACGGGGTGGTTCTGATGCAGATAACAACAATGGCATGTTATTGTAAATAAGAATGAGTTTTAGGATAATTTTGTCTTTTTTTAAACGGAACCCGTCAAAATTAACGGGTATCACGAACGGAGTATGACACAGGGGTATGTCATGTAAGAGTTAACCATTACTCGGGGTTTCTCATGTAATTCGCGATTATGCAGGGTTACGAATGTTATTGCGAAATTACTCAGGGTTATGGGTGTAATTATCCCTTTTTTTATTTATAAATGTTCCCCTTTACTTTTGTCAATTATTAGCAATTTAATACTTGTCTCTCTATATGATAATTAGCTGGCTGACTAATGCTTTGTAGTCCTTGCCTTTCACCCAAAGTAGGTTGTCGTACAAATGACACTGATGCTCCCCTCCATTGTTTAATGTTTACCAATGTGATTGTTTTCATATGTGATGTTTGTTTTCATTTGTAACGTCTCTTTTAAATGCAACGTTATTGAAATGATTTTTAGTTCTTCAAATAACCTTATGTTAAGCAAGTGTGACATACCTTCTCAAACAAATTACTAACCATATATGTCAATATCTTCATAATCCACCACCTCTCCAAGTTTCATTGTAGAAAGATGTGATATTGTCAAACTGCTTTTGGATATCTTATTTCTTTATTGGATTAAATCGTTGAATGTTTGTAATAATTTTATAATGTTTCCTTCATATGAATTGCTCATTACAATTTGTTAATTTATAAGGCTATTCCTACATGTCATTGATATAATAAATTTTGTTTTTTTTTTAAATCGATAACATGTTTGGCCATCCACCTCAAACCAATTGATGTTAAGCTGAAATGCCCACTTGACCATGTATTACTAAATAGTAAATACACAGTGCATCATTCTATCTGAGACATTATTGTGAACATTGTCTTGGGAGCTAGAGACAACTCTTTGATGTGATTTCTTGCCATCGTAATGTTTCACTTTCATTTTAGGAATTCAAAATTGATATCTATCATCTCTCCCAGTTGTATTAGAAATGCTTAATATGCAATTTGTTCATAACTAAATGACTGTGATTTTCGGACAAGGGATATCCTTTTATCTTACAGGTTTGTCTCCTTAATGTAAATAGTTTCGAACCTTTCAGATTTTAACTTGAGGAAAAATTTTATATAGGTTCCACAAAGGCTACAAACATAGGAAGAAATGCAGCATTTTAAACTTAGTTGTGAATGGAACATGATGAGTCATACTAAACTATGCATTGAAATGAACAAACTACAGACACTCTCTCCAAAATATCATAAAAGGCACAACAATCTCCTGACAATAGCTTCCCAACACAAGCATTTGTAAATTTCTTGCTTTGGATCATCATGCCATGCAGTTGAGTTCAAATTCTGGTCATGTGTAAATCTAAAAATAATGAATGCTCTTCAGTATACTAGGTTGGAAGTTTATATCTGGGACTCTATATTTATCTTTTTATGATCTTGTTGTAGGCCGCTTCCATGCCTTTGAGAGAGCTCATAAATTAGATCCAACATCAAGTGGTCGCGGTGTTCGGCAATTTAAGACATATCTCTTGCATAGATTGGAAAAGGTAAACTTTAACCAAGAGCTGCTATAAACAAGTGATTTTGCACTTTGATCCATTTTGTTTCCATGGGACCACAAAAATGTGAAAACCGGGATTTGTAGACATCACTGAGCTTGTGCCCCTGAAGGAAAGCTACCTTGGAGATTCATAGAGCATTTGGTTTAACATTTATAACACTTTAAGAGAGTATTTTGCATGGCATTATATCCAATGCACCCCATCTATCTGCAATGAACTGAATGTCAAGCCACTAATAATTGTTAAGTGCATCATATAAGGATCTAACATTTCAAACTTCCTACTCGATATTGCAAGATTGTTATGATGTATGATAGGAAATTTCAATTAACTGTTGTAGACATCACCAAAATAATTTTATGCACCATGACATAAGTTCTGCTGTTTCTGAATTTTCCCTCCAATTTCACTACCTGTAATACATTTATTCTTTCTTCCATAATTTTGGGTTGTTTGATTTTCTTTTGGCACAATGGTGCTTCTTATTTATAACCAGTTTTGCAACGTTGATATATTCTTCCAGCGATGATTTTAAAGTCCAACTAACAACCGGCGGTTGTCTCTCCATTGGTTGAAAAAACTTGCAGCCCTTGTTCCTTCCCCATATGTTACAGCCAAGCTTCATCAATGCTGTCAATTCCTTGTTTACTTAAATTGCCGTCTTATCTTGCCTTAGTAGGGTTTAGCTTAAATAATATAAATGAATAATTATTTTTTAGCCCTTTTTATTCTCACTATGTTCCTCAAAATTTTCTTCATGTAGAAATAAGCACCAGCTATACTCCATCCTTATGCCTCATTATTAGAGGTTGCGAATGAATATGAATTGTCCGTATTGGTCCTTGTTCATAGCTGTTTTAAGGAGAATATGATTTCCTCATTTAAATCTAGCAAATATGGGTATGGATTTCAAATTTTGCATCTAAAAAAATGAATAAGAATACCCATATTTTATAGTTTGATGAACACAAATACGAATAAAAAAAAGGGATTTTTACCCGGCAGACCCTATAAACTTTACCAATTACCTCTACGACCTTTGAAACAACCTAATTCTCCCCTTGACCCCGTAAACTTGCCAACTCCTACCTCATGAACCCTCCGGGTAATCTGTTTGAAGCCCATGGGGGTTCTTGGGGTAATTTACAAGGTCGATGGGGTAATTACGTTGTGCAAAAGGTCGTAGAGGCAATTTAAAAAGTTTATAGGGTCTGTCGGATAAAAATCCCTAAAAAAAGTACATGGACACAGATTTGGATCTGTTTTTTTGAAATACAACAACAACAACATACAAAGCCTTCTCCCACAATTAAGTAGGGTCGGCTACATGGATTCTTTGCCTCCATTCATATCATCTGTTTTTTTTTGAAATGTGTATAAATATAAGAATATATTGACTTGTAATTAGTCAGAAAGTAAATAAATATTCTAATTGCATCAACACTGTCAAGTAATCAAACACCATTGACAAGTTCCCTCTCAAGGACCATTCACTTTTCTCCCCTTCCAATGCTCATACATTGTGAGTTGCATAGTCACGGCGATGTTCATTTGCTCTTTATAAAGAAGGTTTTTTTGTAACATAGAATGTTTTGTATTTTAAAAGTTAGGAATATGAAACATTTATAAGATATTCTGAATTCTTTTATCAAATATCCATATTTGGATTGTAATTATCTGTTTTGCATCTGCATCCATATTTTGACAACATGATTATGCAATTGATACATTCATATATATTATTCAAAATTAAAACTATATTCGTATCCGCATCCAACCGTTTCATCCATATCAAATATGCAATTTAGCCATGTCCTTGCATTGATTCATTTAGTGGTTATTTTATTATGTTTTAATGTATTATTTTCCTACAAGGGCAGGACGAAATCGAAATAAAGCCACAACTTGCCAAATATGATCCAAGAGAAATACAAAAGTTCTATCAACAGTACTATGAGCAATATATTAAGGAAGGCCCCATCAAAAGAACGCCGTAAGAATTCCTATCAATGAAGTCCATTTCTTATCAGAAACTATGTTTGTGTTCGGAAGCGGTTGTTACTTGTGTTTACTTTCCTATTTATACCAGTCTGTTAGCCATTAATCTTCATTATTTGTTTTGTGTATTCAATTATCCAGCAAAGAGATGGCAAAACATTACCAGATTGCATCTGTATTATATGATGTCCTTAGAACTGTCGTGCCTTCTGACAAAGTTGACTCGGAGGTCTGTTCCTTCAATGTCGTATGGTTTAAATGTAACTTCATGTAAATTTCATCAACTTATAGATAAACTTGTGATAAGCTTTAATTTCGTATGAGATTGCAGATCGATAAGTATGCTAAAGAAGTTGAGCGGAAAAAAGTTCATTATGCTCAGTATAACATTCTTCCTTTGTATGCTTCTGGTGCTAAACCTCCAATCATGGAACTACCGGAGGTTAGGGTCCCATATTCTAATAGTAGAGTGTATCTTAGTAGCTTTAGAATGTTCAACACCCTTTTTCCTCTTGTGAAGTATAGATCAAGGCTGCAGTTAATGCTTTGCATAAAATGGACAATCTCCCGATGCCAAAAATCGGTTCAAGTGTAGATGATCAACATAAACTTGATGGCTTTGTTATGTTGGAGGGTGGAAATAAAGCCATTCGTGACTTGCTTGACTGGCTTGGCTTAACATTTGGATTTCAGGTTGTGTTCATATTATATTGCAATTCAATTATACAAAATACTATCTATTTCTAAAGGGAGTGCAGGTTTTTGTTTCTTATTGCATTATGTTTGTCAATTTTGGTTTCTGGTTTTTCTCAACACCGTAGGATTCGGATGTTTGTAAGCCCTTTGATGTTCTCTTTACTGCAGAAAGGAAATGTGGAGAATCAAAGGGAGCATTTAGTTTTGCTACTTGCCAATGTAGACATGAGGAGTAAAAATAACGAAGATTATTCCTTGGTACACCATTTCTTGAGTTATGTTTTTTACATTATCATATTTTAGGTTCTTGTTCATGAAACTATTTATAATAAATAGATGACATTGATATCAGCAATAATATTAACTTGACAGCTTGACAATGATTCTGTGAGGTATTTACTTGACAAAGTATTCAAAAACTATCGCTCATGGTGTGCTTATTTACATCGTGAGTCCAACCTCAAGTAAGTAAAATTAATCGCAATAGCTCAATTTAGTAAATATTCCACTAAAATTCCACTTGTCATTGAAAATGTTTGGAACACTGAATACTTATTCTTCCTTGCAGATTCCCCAGCAATGCTGATAGACAACAACTGGAACTTCTTTATATTGCATTATATTTTCTTATTTGGGGTGAAGCCTCAAATGTTCGATTTATGCCCGAATGTCTTTGTTATATCTTCCACAATGTATGTTCGAACATCAGCATCCACAAAAATGTCTTTGCTCTTCCTATAGTTTCTATAGAATTTGTTCTTGAGTATAGAGTATATTTTGTATAGCTTTCGTTTTTTCAAATTTTAGTACTCACTTAAATGGTCTGGTGACAGTGTAGTGTGTCTACCACCTAAAAGACCAGGGTTCAAATCCCCTCTTCTGGGGGTTGCGTTAGGTAGTCGACGACCATTGTAAAAAAATAGTCGAATCTTTCAACATGGATTTGAGCAAGAATCCATGTAGCCGACCCTACTTATAGTGGGAGAAGGCTTCGCCAGTAACATATCCATCAAGATGCTAAAATGATTATGGGCCATAAAAAAATACTTCTAGTGAGAAAACAATAGACCAACTTGGCATGGCATTAACAAAAAAATCCATTTAAGATGGTTTGGCATCTATAGGAAGTTTTGTCCTATGCCTTGTATGTGTAACAAGTATGAGGATTGGCTTTAGAGGAGGGTTTGATGTTACATGTAAGTAAGATCTTTTGTACTTGGACCAATGCATTGGTATAACATACGATGAATTAGTATTTATGAAAGCAACCCGTACGGCCGCATATGCCTAATCGGCCTCCTCAACGCACCGATTACATGATGCCCCTTTATGCGCCATTTGCGCATATGCGGGCTTCATATACGAGTCGTGCAACTGCGTATACGCTCTATGCGCCTGCTTAAGGTCCAGTTGAGTAATCGGATCCGGATCTTAAGATCATGATACAAGTCCTATGATAGGACTTAGAAGCCTGATTCCCTACTCTTGTTTGAGAAAATATCTGCGAGGATTTTTTATTACCGAGGTCTATTTATTTTTATTTATTATTGATGTCTCAATTTCAATTGCTTTCAATTTCAGTTTCTTGATCGGTTTAGTTTGATCTGAATAGGTCTGAATTTCAACTTGTACAGTATAGCTTACTGTTTTGTTTACTTTTGTTTTGTACTTTCAATTAATTCTGAATTTCAATCTTTTTACCGCTGATGTTTACATTGTTTTTACTTTTATTTTATTTTTCTTTGATTTTGAATTTTAGTTGTATTATTTTGATTCTATATACAAATTATGTAATACTATCTTTGATGATTTTGATACTTAGTTGTACTATTTTGAGCTTTACATGAAAGTCATTTTTCTTACCTCTTCTGTTGGACCACATTTATTCATAAATTCAGTTCAGCTATAGTCACTTTTGTAGATATTTATTTCTTTTTAAATAAAAAAAGAAAACCGCGTAGAACCGCATATACCCAGTAGATGCCCCCGCATACCACTTACTCGCTATTCAGTGACCTGTCTGAACGCATACGCATACCACTTTCCTAAACATTGCGATGTATATAAAGCTGGAATGGCCTAACATAGAAAAAAAGCTTAGTTTTGGTTATGACTACTGATTTGTTGTACCATAATGTCCTTTCTCTAAAAGGGAGGATGCCACAAAAATTGGTTTTGTGAACTTTATTTTTTTTGAAACTTGTATTACATGATTATATTATATAAAATGGATTGCTGAATCAAGTGTTGAGCTTTATGCTTATGTGCTTATCTTATTCCTTACTATTAAGTCATTTATTACATTAGGTGTCTGCTTGTCTGCATCATCCATAATTCTTTATATAATGAGGATTATGTTCCGTTGATTAGTATAGTTTTTTATGATGTGATCAAAAGGAAAGTTGGTGTAGCTCCAATAGAGGATAAGATGAGAGAAAACCTCTTAAGATGGTTCGGCCATTTGAAAAGGAGGCCAGTTGACGCACCAGTTAGAAGATGTGATATTTTGGATGTTGAGTAGGTTAAGAGAGGGTGAGGAAGGTCCAAGAAGTGTTGGAATGAGACTATCCGAAGGTATCTTGGTTATTTGGATTTAAGCCCGAGAATTACCCAAAATAATTCTGAATGGAGGCAAAAAATCAATGTAGCTGACCCTACTTAATTGTGGAAAACGTTTTGGTGTTGTTGATTAGTATAACTTTTTCTTCTTTCAACCTTATACCAAAGAGGCAACCTGAAATCCAATCTGATATTATTTCTATCTCTGTTTTCCTTGACACATTAGCTTACTCATGGCATGCCGACTCTACAAAGAGTAACTTGTTACTCTCAATTAATTTTTGTTATGAAGTTGTTTTTTGTTCGTTACTATATGGAACGTTCATTCTCTATTTTATTAGATGGCAAATGAACTGCATGGAATCTTATGGGCCAATGTATATCCGGTAATTGGGGGATATTTCGAACCAGCACATCAAGGAGAGGAATCATTTCTGCAAAAAGTAATAACTCCAATATATCAGGTTATGCGCAAGGTATTGTTTTTAATCCTATTTAGTTTGTCTTTCTCTGCATCTTGTTTCTTGTTTGATAAAAATTAATTTGAATGGTTACTGGACGAAGGAAGTTGAAAGAAACAAGGGTGGTACTGCCAGCCATTCTAAATGGAGAAATTACGATGACTTGAATGAATATTTTTGGTAAGTATAAACAAACTATTCCTTTCAAAAAGAATAAACAAGCTAGATGATATTTAGGAGATAAGAAGAAATCATGTTTAAATGCATATTTTCAGGTCCGGGGAGTGCTTTAAACTGAAATGGCCTATGAATCCTGACGCAGATTTCTTTATCCATACCGAAAAACCGCAGCCTAATGTTCAGGTGTTTTTGCCTTTCGACATCTCTTCAAATAGAAGAGTTTTAATATCATTTCTTTGACAGCATGATCCCAATTGAATATTTATGTGTCTTCTTACACCTCCAGAATAGGTTAATATCTTGTGAAGGACCATTGTTCTTTTCCCCTTTACAAGTTTAATATTTGATGTTCAAAAGTGGTGCCACTCATTATGTCAACAAGAGTGCTGGCTATTTTATACAGCATTAAGGTGTTTAAATGCAAGTCTTGTTCTCTACCAGGCATGGGAATCAGAAATAATAAAGGTGAACTTGGGGGAATCTGGCCATATGAGGTTGATTTACTACAGAAGGCTGGCATGTTAGGTGACTAACCAACTTAGTTCATATGGACCCCAAGGCTCGACTATATGAGGAGGACAAGTTGGTTGATGAAGGTTAGCATTGCAAACTAGTGGGGAAGCTTCGTTGCCTCACTATCGCCAAACATGATATTTCCTGGCAATGTGAAAGCTTACCCAATTCATGAGCAGGCCAACACTTGTCCAGTGGGATGCCACCATGATTGTATCAAAGTACATCAAGGCATCCCAGGGAAAGTGCTCGTCTTTATTAATAATTCATCTTTGAATTTCTATTGAAATATAACATAGAATGCATGGATTCAAAAATAAAAGGAATGATTGTAGATTTACATGATTCGAGACAATCATAGTGACCATCCTACTCCACGAGGGAATGGACAGTAGGTTAAATATACACATTATGATAGATCTAATAACCTGATAGATCTATTGACTTAATCTTAAAAACTTAAGATACTTAAGGATTATCGGAAGCCATCGCAGCGGAATGAAGTGATGAAGATGGGATTTCCTTCTCCTTCTTAACTCTTGCCTAATATGCTTGAGCAATGGATCCTCTTGCATTCATTGGTTGAGGGAGAGGGGACCCCAATCTATATTTATAATACATGATGGTTACCTATCCATTAAGGTAACCACCAAAGGCAACTTCCCAAGAGATGCATCCCTTCATAATTAATCATGAGCCATAATATAAAATACAAAATAATGTTGACAACTACCATATATGGTAGTTGTCTACACAAAATTTCTTACATTCTCCCACTTGGCTCATGTATAAAATTTGTTGCTTTACATTTGTCTAGTTAAACTCTATTAATATGAATCTTGGCGGTAGATACCTTTCAAGCAGATATATCCTTCCAAGCATTACAATACCAATAGTTTGTTTAACATGACAAATCTTTATGTGTTAATATCAATATATTAACACGGGTCCTTTCTTTATGTCTGTTCATTAATTGCATGCTATTGAAATATAACAGACAATATTTTGGGAAGACCAGGGCTGGATCAATATCTCGACCTTTGCTTCTTTCTGCGAGAGCTTGGTGAATTCCAGGGGCAGGCCTAGGAGGGAATTGCTGGACCCGATTGCACGCTTGTAGAGCATTTGGTTGGGAAGGAACGAAGCATTATTTGCGAGGCAGCGGTTCTACAGGGAGAATATATATATTTTGGCGACGCGTTTTGTTGTTGATTGGTGTTCTGGGTAGCGCGATTTGTATACGGCGGGGGGTATCTCTTCTTTGATGCCTCCCGGGGTATAGTTTTGGGCTTCTGCTTTTCTTTTCTCTTGTAAATACTTTCTACTTTTCTTTTTAATTTCATTGAGGCGAACACCATTGAGTGTATCCCCCTTTTTGGAGCGTCAAAAACAAATATAACAGACAATAAACAAAAGATCATTATACCAAACTTAAGGTGTACACACATGGATGTATTGATATTATTACAATGTACTAGATAGGCCCATTTCAGTTACATGATTGATGAATACACTAGGCGGCAAACCCTTTGTCATAGGATCCGCAATCATGTACTTAGTACCTATATGTTCTATCAATACTAAATGATCTTTAACTTTCTCTTTAACAACAAGATATTTAATGTCGATTCTCATTCCGGCACGCGTATACTTGTTGTTGTTAGCGAAAAATACGGCTGCAGAATTATCACAATGAATCTTTAATGGTCTTGAGATTGAATCCACTATCTTGAGACCTACAATGAAATTCTTTAGCCAAAGTGCTTGTGTAGTAGCCTCGTGACATGCTACGAATTTGGCTTCCATGGTACTTGATGTGACAAGTGATTGCTTCACACTTCTTCATGAAATTGCACCTCCAGCAAGCAGAAAAATGTATCCAGAGGTAGATTTTCTATCCTCCTTACTACCAGCATAATCCGAATCCGAATAGCCAATGACTTCTAAGGAATTTGAATGCCGGTAGATTAGCATAAAATCCTTAGTTCCTTGCAAATATCGCAAGACCTTCTTTGCCGCTATCCAATGGTCCATGCCTGGATTGCTTTGATAACTATCCAACATTCCAACTGCAAAACATATATCTGGTCTAGTGCATGTTTGGGCATACATTAGACTCCCAATGATAGATGTATATGGAATGTCCTTCATTTATTCCTTTTCTAAATTATTTTGAGGACATTTGTATGAGAAAATTTTATCTCCTTTTACCATAGGTGCTGGGGTAGGAGAACAATATTTCATCCCAAATCTCTCTAATAATTTTTTAATATAGGCCTTTTGAGACAATCTGAGTATTCTCTGAGATCTGTCTCTATGAATTTCAATGCCAATGACATATTTAGCATCGCCCATATCTTTCATTTCAAAATTATTAGAAAGAAACATCTTTGTATCTCGTAACATCCCAAGGTCATTACATTACAAGCAAGTAAAATATCGACTACATAAAGGACTATAAAAGCTTATTTACTCCCACTCGTCTTAAGATATATACAATTATCAACAATGTTCTCAACAAAACCAAATGAAGTTATTGCATTGTTGACTTAATGTACCATTGACGAGATGCTTGTTTTAGTCCATATATAGACTTTCTTAATTTACAAACCAAATGCTTGCTATTGTCTACAATAAAACCCTCAGGTTGTTGCATGTAAACATGTTCATCCAAGTCTCCATTAAGAAAGGCTGTTTTCACATCCATTTGATGTAACTCTAAGTCAAAATGAGCTACTAATGCCATGATTATTCGCAATGAGTCCTTTCGTGATACTGGAGCGAAAGTTTCATGGTAATCTATGCCATCCTTTTGAGTGAAACCTTTAGCCACAAGTCTGGCCTTATATCTCTCAATGTTGCCTATGAGTCTTTCTTAGTTTTAGAGACCCATTTGCAACCAATAGATTTCGCTTCTTTGGGTAGCTCTACCAAGTCCCATACTTGGTTTGCACTCATAGAATCCATCTCCTCCCTCATGGCATTGTACCATTTAGTAGAGTTAATACAATTCATGGCTTGTGAAAATGATGTTGGATCCTCTAATATTCCCATGTTGTAGTCACATTCTTGTAGATATGTTATAAAATCTGATGAGATTGTAGATTTTACTACCCGACCAGATCTAGTTGTAACAATACCTTGTTGAATAGTTGGTGCTATTTCAACTTGATTTTCAGGTAGTGGAGGATTCACCACTGGTTCAACCAAAGGAATATCTTGGACTTGAGGGACGACAATATCTTGATGTTGTGTCTCATCCAAGATATCGTGTTGAATATTTTGCTCCTCCTTTTCTAGTGGTATAACAAGATCCGCTAATTCATCAAGTATGATGTCTTTAATTACCATCCTGCTCCCACTATTCTCGCTATTTTCCAAAAATATAGCATTCCTTGATTCTACAATACTCGATTCCCTATTTGGACAATAGAATCTATAACCTTTAGAGCCTTCTGGATAACTGATGAAGTATCCACTTGTAGTCTTCATATCCAATTTTTTCTCATGTGGGTTATAGATTCTAATCTCAGCTTGACAACCCCAAATGTGTATGTGTTCCAATCTTGGTTTCCATCCCTTCCAAAGCTCAAATGGAGTGGATGGAACTGCTTTTGATGAAGCTCTATTTAATATATACACGGCTGTCTTTAGAGCTTCACTCCAAAAGGATAAAGGCAATGAGGAGTTACTTATCATACTTCGAACCATATCCATTAATGTGCGATTCCGTCTTTCGGCGACACCGTTTTGATCCGGCTCACCGGGCATTGAAAATTGATGTTCAATGCCTTCATCCTTAAGAAATCGCGCAAATGGACCAAGTTTTTGTTCTCCTCCAACATACCTACTGTCACAGGGGTGAATCTCAAACTCTAATTTTTGAGACTAACCTGTGCGGCGTTAGCTTCCCCAAGCTAACCAGCCTTCCCGATGCGTGTAGACGTACACCAGCACGCTAAGTAACCACGCCGCTAGAATGCTCGCACACAGGCACACAAACACAAGGACACAAGAGCTTTGGCACTAAACCCTCTTTGTATTGCAAGAGACTCACTCTGAATGTGATATCTACAAATGAGCTCTACCCCTCCTTATATAGGCAAGCCAGGGGTATACGAATGGACACCATTATTACATGTACAATGAATGCAAGGACTCTTAGTCTTCTATGGAGACCCTTTGTCTTCTTAGATGACTCTTCGTACGCTTGGCTCTTCATCTTCCGTGCAATCCCTTCGTATTCTGCAAACGACGCCATGTCGCCCGCTCCGTCAGCATGCCATGCCGTCTGCCTCATCAGCACGCCATGTCATCACGCCACGTCATTAGTGGGCCCCACGCTCCCACGTAGGATGTTGCAGCTCAAGCTCATCAAGTGCCACCGAACACTTGTGTTGTGCCAAGGGGAACCCGCGGTTATGCAGTAAACCCCATTCTTAGCCGTCCGTAAGCTAAGGTGAAGTCCTCCAGAACTTCATAGTGTGGCCACCGAACCACACGGTCGTGCGATACCGCTATCACATGGTATTACCGTATCACGGGAGTTGTGGGTGTTACATGCCTCCCCCACCTGATCCATCAGGCGTCCGCGACTGATCCTGCGTCTTCAAGAAATCCTCGATGAGGTCCTCGAACTGCCACAGGGTTGTATCACGTTCCTAGCTTGCCTCCTCCTCTGGGAGTCCCTTCCATTTGACAAGGAAGAAGATCCTCCGGTTCTTCTTTCTCTGGTCCTCCACGCGCCTGTCAAGAATCTTCTCAGCAACCCTCGTGTGCTGAACCTGGACATTAGGAGGGGCACGTTTTGATGCCCTCCTGGTGTTGTCTTCTTTGTCCTCATGGTACTCCTTCAGGAAGCTGACATAAAACACGGGATGCAGCTTCAGTCTCTCTGGAAGATGTAGTTGATAGGCGAGCGGTCCCACGCGTCGAACTATCTCCAAGGGTCCATCGTAACGAGGAATCAACCCTTTGTGCGCTGTCTTCCTCAGGATTTTCTTCCAAATCTGGGGCGTAAGCTTCAACAGCACCTTCTCCCCAACCTGGAACTCGACCGGCCTACGACTCTTATCAGCCGCCTTCTTCATCCTGCGTTGAGCGTGAGCCAACGCATCCTTCGCTTCCTCCCACCGATCCTGCCTCTACAATGCAAAGCGATGTGCAACAAGCATGGTTCAAAAAAACGCACCTCGAGGCGCACGAGGCGTACGCCTCGAGGCGAGGCGGCCTAAAACCGCCCCAGAACGGCCGCCTCAGGGGGGCTCTGAGAGGCGAACGCCTCAGTTGGTCGAGGCGGTCGAGGCGGTCGAGGCGGAGGCGAGGCGGTCCCTGAGGTGTTTTTTTATTTTCAAAATATTTGTTATGTTAATCATTTATCCTATTAGTAATTTCATATGTTTATAAAAGTCTAGTTGTTTAGGATATAAATATACAAGATGAATGCTTAAATTTGGCCACTTTCATGTTCATATTTACCATTAAACATGTCCAATTATGTCAAAAACTCTTAATTTAAGGCAACATACAAATCCGCAAATCCGCAAATATCATTTAAAGCATTACTTGTAAACTTAATTTAAGGAGTTGTTACACAATAAGCTATGCAATATACTGAGAAGGACAAAGAAGATAGAATTCGAGGGGAGGTCATGTACATTCTCATACAAACAAATCCATATATCTGAATAGAAATAAAATCATTTAGCGAGACCCCCGTCTTGTTGGGGTATGTTATGGCAGGAGGGGTGCATACACTAGTTCTTCAACTTGGGTTAGAGAGTTAGAATTCTGATGAATACTAACATATGCATTCTCATACATTTGTATATCTTTCTATTTTGGGGTTCTTATCTTTATTATTTCATCATATCTTGTAGTGTAAATTATTATATATTGGGCAGAGAACATATAATTACATAAAGAGACATATAATTGTAGTTTTATACATATTTTTCTATATATAACTGAGGCTTACGCCTCGACCGCCTCGAGGCTACGCCTCGCCTCGATTCCAAGGAGACCGCCTCGTTCCGCCTTTCGTTTTTTCAAACCTTGGCAACAAGACACCGTCCTTGGCTATTCTGCTTAGCCACTTCGTGCGGTGTCACGGGTTGCCTACCCATCACGATCTCGAATGGACTCTTGCCTGTGGTGGAGGTCTGCTGTAGGTTGTAGCAGAACTGGGCAGTATCCAGTAGACTAACCCAATTGTGCTGATTGGCCGTCACATAATGCCTCAGGTACTCTTCCAACAAGGTATTGATCCGCTCCGTCTGACCATCCGTCTGCGGGTGATTGCTGGTAGAAAATTTGAGATCGGATCCCAGCATCTCAAATAAAGTCGTCCAGAACCGACCTGTGAACCGAGCATCGCGGTTGCTCACGATGTCCAATGGTATCCCCCAGTGCTTCACCACGTTCTGCAAGAACAACTTCGCTGTGGTCTCTGCTGTGCACTCCTGGGGTGCTGGTACGAAGATCGCATATTTTGAGAAGCGATCAACCACCACCATCACCGCATTATTCCCGTCCACCTTTGGGAAACCAGTGATGAAGTTCATGGAGACGCTCTCCCACAGACGTGAGGGGATAGGCAGGGGCTCCAGCAGTCCTGCCGTCTTCTTCCTCTCTGTCTTGTCTTGCTAGCATACAAGGCAAGTGCGCACGTAGACTTCCACGTCCTCCTCCATCTTCGACCAGAAGTAGCTTGAGGAGAGGAGAGCCAACGTGCGTTCCACTCCTGGATGACCCGCCCACTGTGCGTCGTGTGCTTCCTTCAGCAGCATTTTCCTCAAGCCACCGCTCGAGGGGACATAGGGCTTCCTGCCCTTCGCATAGAGGACGCCTTCCTCTATCCAGAATCTCCGGACTTCGCCATCGTTCACGCGTTGCACCAAGCGTGAAGTGACCGGATCCTCCTGTGTGTGCTCTCGAATGCGCTCCAGCATGTCTCCAGACACGCGGGTGATCGATGCAATCACCGCAACCTTCGGCTCTTCTGGTTCGCTCTTCCTCGAGAGAGCGTCTGCTACCTGGTTGGTTCGTCCAGGCCTGTAGCGAAGCTCGAAGTCGAATTCAGCAAGGAAGTCTTGCCACCGCACCTGCTTGGGAGTTAGTTTCTTCTGTGTGGCAAAGCAGCTCGTTGCCACGTTGTCCGTCTGTACCACGAACCTTGATCCGAGAAGATAGTGGCGCCATATCCTCAGACAATGGACCACTGCTGTCATCTCCTTCTCGTGCACGGAGTACCTCCTCTCCGCTGGATTCAGTTTGCGGCTCTCGTAAGCCACGGGGTGCCCGTCTTGCACCAGTACATCTCCAAGTGCGTAGTCGGACGCGTCGGTGTGGACTTCAAATGGCTTCTCGAAGTCTGGAAGTCGTAGAATAGGTTCTTCCACCACCACCCTCTTCAGCTTCTGGAATGCCTCTTGGCATTCACGCGTCCATCTCCAAGGTTGATCCTTCCGAAGCAGGTCCGTCAGGGGCGCCGCCTTTTTGGAGTATCCCTTGATGAACTTCCTGTAGTAGTTCACCAATCCGAGGAAGGATCGTAGCTCTGTCGCCTTTGTGGGGATTGCCCACTCTTCAATCGCCTGTGTCTTCCTTGGTTCCATGCGTATCGTGCCTCCGCCCACGATATGCCCGAGGAAGGAAATGGTTTCCTGACCAAAGACGCATTTCTCCGGCTTCAAGTATAACCGGTTCTGCCTCAGCTTTTCAAGCACCATCCGCAGATGCTTGACATGCTCCTCCAAGGTCCTGCTGTACACTACTATGTCGTCCAAGTACACTACAACAAACGAGTCGATATACTCGCGGAAGACATCATTCATGAGAGTACAGAAAGTTGCCGGGGCATTAGTTAACCCAAACGGTATTACAAGGAACTCGAAAGACCCATAACGCGTAACACACGCAGTCTTTGGCTCGTCTCCCTCCTTGATGCGGACCTGGTAATATCCTAACCTGAGATCCATCTTTGAGAAGTACTTGGCTTGGCCCAAGCGATCAAACAGGTCTTCCACGTTGAGGACAAGGTACTTGTTCTTCACCGTCACCTTGTTCAGTGCGCGGTAGTCCACACACATCCGCATGCTCCCATCCTTTTTCTTCTAGAATAGCACCAGTGCTCCATATGGTGCTTTGCTTGGACGCATCAGACCAGCGTCCACTAGCTCCTTGAGTTGTCTTCGCAACTCCAATTGTGCAGGGGGCATTTTGTAGGGTGCAAGTGCAGGGGGCACGGTACCTGGCAGTAATTCGATGGCGTGATCGACGTCTCTCTTCGATGGGAGCTCCTTTGGCAGCTCCTTCGGCATCACGTCCTTGAATTCGCCCAGCATCTTCTTTACCGCCTTGGGGCATGGCTGTGTCTCCTCTCCATTTTCCTCGACGCAATCCGTAGCCAGATACGTCGTCTCCCCTTTCTTCAGCCCGTTGCAGACTTGCATTGCAGACATAGCTTCAGTCTGCCCTTTCTTCTTGATAGCCCTGATGAAGCACGGGCTATCTGCAGCCGCGAAGAAGACGCCTCCTAGATAAGGCGTGACAGACGCCTTCGCCTTCTTCAAGAACTCGACTCCCAAAATGACTTGGAAGTCGTCAAGAGGTACCATGAGGAAGCGTACCTTTCCTCGCCAATCACCCAGCTGGATAGTGCAGTTTGCCATACCTTCGATCTGCAGAGACTCGGAGTTGGCAAGCTTCACGCGGCACTGGCTCTTCTCCAAGGGAACTCCCAAGCTCCCGAACTCTTTGCTGGAGATGAAGTTGTGTGTCGCTCCAGTATCAATCATGGCCGAAAGGGTCTTCTTGTGTACCACGACATCGAGGTACACCAACTCTGAATCCTCGCGCTCCACCTCCACTTTCGCCTTTTTGCCCGACTTCAGCGGACACAAGCGAACGTTGCGCAGCAACTTGAGGTTTGTCATACGCGCCTCTTCATCTGAGTTCCCCTCCATAGTCATGGAGTTCAGCTTCTCTCGCTTCGGGCACTCCCGCGCCCGATGTGGCCCGTCACAAATGAAGCAACCCTTCCCCTTGGGTTGCTCGGCCTTCTTGGAGGATTCTGCACCCTCCCTTGAAGTGTCGGTCTTACCGAACTTCTTGAACTTTCCCTTGCTTTTCTCCTTGGGTTTGCTCTTGGTCTTCTCAGTTTCCTTCTTCTTGGTAGTGGGTTGAACTTTGTAGTCGACCAATGCATCCGCAGCAGCTATGGCCGTCTGAAGGTCCTTCACCCCTTGCCTCCTGAGCTCCGCCTGAGCCCAGTTCTAAAGACCCACCATGAAATTAAAGAGTTTGTCTTCTTCAAACATACCTTTGATATCCAGCAGCAGCGATGAGAACTGCTTCACGTACTCCCGTACGGTTCCTGTCTGCTTCAGCCTTCGAAGCGCCTCCCTCGCTACCCAAGCAGTGTTGGTGGGTAAGAACTGCTCCTTCAGCTCCTTCACCAACTCATCCCAAGACGAGATGTCTGGACGTCCTTCGGATGCACGGCTCCTCCACCATAGCTTTGCGTGGTCGGATAAGTACATCGCCGCCAAGGATACCTTCTCCGCCTCAGGAGTCTTGACAGCTTTGAAGTATACCTCCATGTCCCACAAGAAATTCTTCAAGTCTTTGGCACTCCGCGTACCTGAAAAGGACTTGGGCTCTGGGACCTTTGGCCTTCGAGACTCGCTGGATCCGCCCCCGTTCGCGATCGCCCTCTTGACGATGGAGAGTTCCCCATGCAGATCTTGCACCAGGGACTCGAGCTCCTCTAGCTTCTCCCCGAGTGCCTTCATTACGTCGACCGAGCGTTGGCTATCACCAACGACATCCGACACCACGCCTGTATCATCCTCCAGACGAGCTAAGCGTTGGGCATGAGTACTCAGCTGAGACTGGATCTCCATCACGATTCCCTCCAAGGAAACAAGGCGATCTCCGGTGTTGAGCGTCATTCCTTTCTCTGATACCAGTTGTCACAGGGATGAATCTCAAACTCTAATTTTTGAGACTAACCTGTGCGGCGTTAGCTTCCCCAAGCTAACCAGCCTTCCCGATGCGTGTATACGTACACCAGCACGCTAAGTAACCACGCCGCTAGAATGCTCGTACACAAGCACAAGGACACAAGAGCTTTGGCACTAAACCCTCTTTGTATTGCAAGAGACTCACTCTGAGTGTGATATCTACAAATGAGCTCTACCCCTCCTTATATAGGCAAGCCAGTGGTATACGAAGGGACACCATTATTACATGTACAATGAATGCAAGGACTCTTAGTCTTCTATGGAGACCCTTTGTCTTCTTAGATGACTCTTCGTGCACTTGGCTCTTCATCTTCCGTGCAATCCCTTCGTATTCTGCAACCGACGCCACGTCGCCCGCTCCGTCAGCATGCCATGCCGTCTGCCTCATCAGCATGCCATGTCATCACGCCACGTCATCAGTGGGCCCTACGCTCCCACGTAGGATGTTGCAGCTCAAGCTCATCAAGTGCCACCGAACACTTGTGTTGTGCTAAGGGGAACCCGCGGTTATGCGGTAAACCCCATTCTTAGCCGTCCGTAAGCTAAGGTGAAGTCCTCCAGAACTTCATAGTGTGGCCACCGAACCACACGGTCGTGCGATACCGATATCTCACGGTATTACCGTATCACGGGAGTTGGGGGTGTTACACCTACCATAATACTCACCACCTCTATCTGATTTCACAATTTTAATTTTCTTTTCTAATTGTCTCTCTACTTTTATTTGATAATCTTTAAAAGCATTTATAGCTTCTGATTTTTCAAATAAAAGATAAAGATACATGTAACGTGAGAAATCATCCATGAATGTGATGAAGTATTTTTGACCACTAAAACATTTTATAGGGAACGGACCACATATATCAGTATGTATAATTTCTAAAAGACTAGTACTTCTCCTTGATCCTTTAGTATGTTTGTTGGTATGTTTACCTTTAATACATCCCACACAAACACTTGAATCAGTAAAGTAAAGAGCATCAATTACTCCATCATTTACTAATTTTTTAATTCTCTCAATGGAGATGTGGCCTAATCTTTTATGCCATAACGTTGATGATCGATCACTAATACATTTTTGCTTTTTACCAACAACATTGTAAACAAGGAGATTGCTTTCAAAATGCGAATCTAAATGCATTTTGTACAAATTATCAACCAATTCACCTGTGCCAATTAACTTATCATTCTTGAACATTTGGAAAAGTAATTTATCAAATAAAAATTTGTATCCAAGTTTACAAAGTCTACATATAGAAACCAAATTTCTAAAGAACTTGGGTACATAAAAAACATTCTCCAAATCAAAAACATAGCCAGATTGTAAAATGAGTCTTTGCGTTCCAATCGCTTCTACATTTGAAGACATGCGATTTCCCATAAATACGCTTTGCTCATTTTCCATTGGTCTCCTTGTGCTCAGAAAGCCCTGCATGGAGTTGGAAATATGGATTGAAGTTCCAGAGTCAATCCACCAAGTATTAGAAGGAACATCAATGAAATTAGATTCATGACATACATGACATAGATGTATACCTTTCTTGGCGAGCCATTCCTTAAACTTGATACATTCTTGTTGACGCATATAGAGTAGTACCTGTACCTCTTCGTCATTTTTATTTTCAGTTGTATGCTTTATGTAATTTACCCATAGGCTACTCTCCTATATAAGAGAGCCTAGGGCTTATGGAATAAACAAGTCGTTTGTTTTTCCCAACATGGTATCAGAGCGACGGTCCTAGACCGGAGTTCTCGAAACCCTAACTCTACCCCGCGGTGCTCGATCTCTTTGCCGCCTGAAGCATCGGGCTCCATCTCCAGCACGCGGTATCGTGCGGTATCGGGCTCCATCGGGCGCTGGCTCCTCCCTTCGCCAGCGCGCAGTAGCGTGCGGGTCCTATGCTCCTGTGCCTCTGCTGCACAGTAGCGTGTAGCGCATCGCCCCTGTGCTCCCGTGCGCCCTGCGCTGTTCTCCTGTGCGCCCTTTGCGCACCTGCGCACATCAGCGCATACCAGCAGCATCCCAGCGCATGTCAGCGCCACCCCAGCGCGCTAACCAGTGCGCGCATCGCGCACCAGTGCACCAGTGCGCCTACTTCTCCCAGTCGACTGTTCGGGGGCACGTGTTAGGCCCTAAAGCGAGCACTTTCGTCTACATGGGTTTAGTTGCTTGAGGTCTACACGTGCAACTAAACCCGTCTATGTCATTGTAGACAAATCACATATTTTTTTGTCAATTGTTCCAGTTTTCAGTATCCAGTATGTCAGAAAGCAAGGCAGATATCCCATCTATTGGTGCATTTCGTGGTCCAACGCCTATTGTAAAGATGGACAGTACCAACTATGAACTGTGGGCAATGCAGTTCATGAGCATGATGAAGTCAACGGGTAAGAAGCACATTCTTACCAAACCAGAGCCTGCTGAGAAGACTGGAACCAATGCCTCTTGGGAGGCTGATGACGCATATGCCAAGGTTTGGCTATCTGGCACATTGGCAATTGAGATTGCCAATGACATTCTCCATCAACCCACAGCGAAGGATATGTGGGACATTCTGGCGGCTAGATATTCACAGACGAAGAACGAGACAAAGATTCTGCAACTCCAGCATGATATATTCACTATCAAGCAGAATGGTCGCCCTCTACATTCCCTCTATACATCACTGAAAGGAATGTTCGAGAAGCTCTACAGCTTCATGCCCTTGACAGCCACGCCAGAGCAACAGAAGACATACAGGAATGCAACTATGGTGGGCGTGTTCCTGGCTGCACTTGATCCAGAATATGAGGCTGCACGATCACAGATTTTGGCTGACTCTACTATTCCTTCCATGGAGGAAGCTTTCCATAGACTGAGTCGGATCACAGTTCCTTCCATGGCCTCGAGTCAGAATTCTTCAGCCATGGCAGCTAACAGGGGTCGTGGATTTCATCACCAGGGCTGTGGACGTGGACCTCGTGGAAGAGGTGGCCGCACTAGGCCAACATGCACCTATTGTCACCGGGTTGGACACAATGAAGACACATGCTACTCGAAGCATGGATTTCCTGCATCCGCACGTGCTGCTGAGCAGATAGAGCCTCCATCTGCAACTACTTTGGATCAATGGTTTGACGATCTAGTTGCTCGTCTGAGGGGCATTATTCCACCATCTGGTCCAGTTCCGACTACAGAGAGTCATTCTGATGCCGCTGCTTCTGCCTCTGCGTCTACTAGTGCCTCAGGTAGTATACTTGCATTTAACAGTAGTAGATCGGATACATTACCATGGATTATGGACTCGGGCGCTACACATCACCTATGTGGCGACCAGAGTCTACTTACATGATACACCCAGATTCCTCCAGGCCGGACAATAGTAATTGCCAATGGTACACATTCCCCCATCACTGGTCAGGGGGAGATTAGATTGACATTTTCTATGAAGCTCTATGATGATGACACGGAAGAGGTGGACATGAGAAGGTACAGAGAACTGGTAGGCAAGCTAATGTATGTCACGATCACTAGACCTGATATATCATTTGCAGTGAGTCGCGTGAGCCAGTTCATGGAGCAACCACGTCAGGTCCATATGGATGCAATACACATGATTCTGAGATATCTAAAATCATCTCCAGGTGCAGGCTTGCTATTTAAGAAGGGAAAGGAGATCTCTATCACAACGTGTGCTGATGCAGACTATGCAGGATGCCCCAAGGACATGAAGTCCACCTCAGGGTTTGCAGTCTATGTTGGAGATGCCCTAGTCTCATGGAGGAGCAAGAAACAGACAGTGGTAGCTAGATCCAGTGCTGAATCTGAATACAGGGCTATGGCCCAGGCTAGCACAGAAATGATGTGGGTGAAAGCTCTACTTACAGATCTATGTCTTGATATACCACTTCCTATGAAGTTGGAATGCGATAATCAGGCAGCCTTGTTCATTGCAAACAACACAACCTTCCATGAGAGGACCAAGCATATTGAGGTTGACTGTCACTACATACGTGACATGATTCAGAAGGGGTTCATTGCTACATCTCATGTCACCTCAGAGAATCAGACTGCTGATATATTCACCAAGGCATTACATCGAGGCCCATGCCAGAAGTGTGCGTCCAAGCTGAGCATGATTGATATCTATGCTCCATCTTGAGGGGGAGTGTTGACGCATATAGAGTAGTACCTGTACCTCTTCGTCATTTTTATTTTCAGTTATATGCTTTATGTAATTTACCCATAGGCTACTCTCCTATATAAGAGAGCCTAGGGCTTATGGAATAAACAAGTCGTTTGTTTTTCCCAACAATTCTTTTTTAACATGCCCAGGTTTCTTACAAAAGAAGCACTTTGCCTTTTTAAATTCGTTTGGCTTCTTTTCTGGATGTTTCACATCCCTTTTACATTTATTCTCTTTCCTATGAGTGACCAAATGGACACTCTCAACCTTCTCTTGATTGAGCCTATTTTCCTCTTGTACACACATCACTAATAACTCATTTAGAGTCCAATGATCTTTATGTGTGTTGTAGGAAATCTTAAATGGCCCATATTGTGAAGGTAAAGTATTGAGAATTAAATGAACAAGTAAGGGCTCAGAGATATCAAGTTTAAGTACTTTAAGTTGAGCAACAATGTTGCTCATTTCCATTATATGCTCTCTTATCCCGGTGCAACCATTATACTTCATAGAAGATTATTTTGTTAGGAGTATGCTTGCCATAGCCTTTTCTGAAGTTTTAAACTGTTTTTCAACAGAGTCTAAAAACTCCTTTGCAGTCTTACATTCAGGAATTGAAACCCTGATATTCTTGGCTATGTTAGTTTGCATGATCATTAAGCTTAATCGGTTGGATTTCTCCCACCGTTCATACAAATCCTTGACGCCTTGGCCACTTTCATCCGTAGGCTTCGCTGGTTCCTCAATGCGAAGTGCGTAGTCAAGGTCCATACATCATAAAGCAAGAAGAATCTTCTCTTTCCATTCAGAAAAATTATTTCCATGTAGAATCGGAACAGAATTCAAGACATTGAATTGAGTAGACATGAAAGCGGAACTATCTGCAATAATTTCATAACAAAACTACCTCAATAAGCAATAACTCAAGCATAAAACTTAATTCAAAATACTAACTTATTTAATATTTTGAGAAATCAATGTACTATCATTACAAGACTTGCTATGGCTAAAGAATTGTAATATACAATTGATTTTCTTAATAAATGAGACAAATAAATTTCAAATGTTCATTAGAAATTCCGTACCTGTGGGCATTAGAATAACTAATAAATAATTTATCTTTCTCATTTCAAAAAAAAATCCAATTAACTCCATCACTTAATGTAATTATTGGCATTGTAGTCCTAGATGTTGTGGCTACTCTTGGATAACTAACCAATAATTACCCATTGTCAATAATCAATATGCATAATATGAATCGATCAGATGTTGTGGCTACTCCTCCCGATTCAAATGCACAACTCATGACAATAAGCAAAGTTAATCAAATAAATCAAACAAATTAAGTCCAACTAACATTATATGGACACAACATAATTCTTCTTATGAGATCAATATATGCATCGTTGAACTAACAATGTTAACAGACTTATTGCACAAAAAGCCGGATAAGAGTATGCAATAGTATCAACACATTGTAAAGCAGTACTATCTCGCATCAAGTGATGTAAATCAACGTGCATATCATTTTTTTTAAAAAAATAAAATATAAAAATAAAAATAAAAATAAAAATAAACAACGGGCATATCAATCAACGGGCATATTAACTGCAGTTTCGTGATAAGAGTTCGCTGAAGTTCGTTGTCTCTCACCTGAATATTTGCATATGGTATAAGTGTAGACGATTTACACAGGATGCCCACTAATGCAAAAAAATTGCAAGGCAAGTTCTTAAGCCCCCTTATCCGTATATAAATTCATGAAATTATACAAGTGTTGTTGTATCTTCCACTTTGACTTCTGGCTAACCATTCTCGATATATGAGACATATATAATCTCCATTTTCCTAATAAACCAGGACTTGTCAAAAAGCCAATGCAATAATCAAGAAGATATGAACAATATCAGAACTTAATCACGAAATCAGTGTATGAAAAAAAAACTGATGAGCCGTGGGAAAGACACACTTCTGAACGGTGTGATGACGTTATTCAGCAAGAGGTAAGGAAAAGAAGGATATAAATCCACATAACAAACTTTAGTTTGCGTTTAAAACAAACTTTTGTCAAAGACAGTATTATATACGTATTGATCTTCAGGTGAACGAAGTGATACTCGCATACTTCATACTGATAATGCAGGGAAAAGCAACTGTAGATGTACATACTTCAACTTATCTTGTGTGTGCACATGGGAGTTCGAAAGCCATCGAATGCGAGTGCAGAATCGATAAGAGTAAGTCAAATATACGAGTAAATCAACCTATGCTCTGATACCAATTGATAGATCTAATAACCTGATAGATCTATTGACTTAATCTAAAAAATTTAAGATACTTAAGGATTACCGGAAGCCATCGCAGCGGAATGAAGTGATAAAGATGGGATTTCCTTCTCCTTCTCAACTCTTGCCTAATATGCTTGAGCAATGGATCCTCTTGCATTCATTGGTTGAGGGAGAGGGGACCCCAATCTATATTTATAATACATGATGGTTACCTATCCATTAAGGTAACCACCAAAGGCAACTTCCCAAGAGATGCATCCCTTCATAATTAATCATGAGCCATGATATAAAATACAAAATAATGTTGACAACTACCATATATGGTAGTTGTCTACACAAAATTTCTTACACATTATACTTATCTAAGATTAGAGGAGGTGTAGGGCTCTTCATATAGCCCCACTAATGAACCGGAGTACAGCCACTAATTTATGTAAGATTGAACATGGGAATATTGTAATTGGGCATGGGGGAGACCCGATAACTTATCTAAATACAAATTTTCCACACTCCCTCTCAAGTCGAGTTGTAAAAACCGCACCTTGGAACAAAAGAAAACAGTCAACACATTTTTATTTGATACAATCTTCTGAGGAGCTGGGAGGAGAACCAATTCGAAGTAGTCATTGCTGGGAGGAGAACCGTGTGTAGGAGATATCATTGGGAGGAGACTCATGCTTGGAGTGTATGATTGGTGAAGACGGGCCGTTGGGGGTAGATGCAGCTGAAGTGTTGATCTTTATGCACTCAAGTTAATGGCATGCGAAGTCTGAGATGATCATGTGCAATAGTAGTAGAATGGCTCTCTCCCTTCAAAGATCTTGAGAGTGAGCCTCTCCTACATGGAAACTTTGAAAAAGGACTTCACTGACAAGGAAAGCATCAAAGAGTAAATTCTCTCATATGGGGACTTCAATGAGTGAGATCCTCTCATATACGGACTGCAAGAAGGGATTGCATCACATTATTCCTAATTGCAGTTGTGTGTGTGCGTGTGAGAGAGAGAGAGAGATGGATGTGCTCTTTTATCTTTTTCATTGAGAAAAATTGAATCACTCTATTGTGGAGGATGTTGCCCTGTTGGCGCATCCATCCCCTTGGTGCTTGTTTTGTGATTGCTCATATTTAGTTGCGTCATTAACTGAGCTGATTGCATACATTTTTATACAAAAGATATTTTAGTGAACATATTTCACCTGTTTCAGTAGACACATGTTGATGTTCATCCTCGTAAGCTGTCGGATTGAAAGTTCAAAAACATATTTTGTGCCTTTTTTTGCAGTCTAGAGATTCAGTAACTGCTGGACGAAGAAAGCCTAAAACTAATTTTGTCGAAGTTCGAACGTTTTGGCACTTGTTTCAAAGTTTTGATCGTATGTGGATTTTCTTTATAATGGCTTTCCAGGTAAATTTGGCTTGTTTCTTAGGTGCTCATAGCCATCATGGTTTAAAAAGAAATCTAACATGCATGTGACTACTTGTTCCAGGCTATGGTGATAATTGCTTGGAGCCCATCGGGGTCTCCTCTTGCCCTTTTTGAGGAAGACACATTCAGAAATGTTCTTAGCATTTTTGTTACCAGTGCATTTCTTAATTTAATTCGAGGTTATTTTCTTATAAAAATTATTTAGGACATTTGCCATCTCCTTGATATTCTTAGTCCATAAATGTTTAATAGCATCTAAAGATGAAGTTTTTTGTTCTCTAGTTCTTTCACATGTACGTTTTCATCGGCAAATTGATACCTTTTGTCGGGCCTGTGCAGCTACTCTTGACATTGTTCTCAGTTGGAAGGCTTGGGGAAGCATGCAATATAACCAAATTGTTAGGTTCATCTGTAAATTCGCAGTAGCTGTTGCCTGGTTCATTGTGCTGTTAATTGGGTATTCTAGCTCTTATCAGAATCCTACAGGCCTTGTCAAATTTTTCAGCAACTGGTCGCACTGGGAAGGCCAGACATTTTTCAATTTTGCTGTGGTGATATATATATTACCCAATATATTGGCAGCCCTGTTTTTCGTGGTTCCACCATTGCAGAGATCAATGGAACAATCAAATTGGCATGTCATTTCTTTTCTTTTATGGTGGTCTCAGGTAAGCTTCACTTCCAGAAAGGATGTTGTGTCTTATGGTCATAGCATCCGAATATGCTATTGTTTATGTCATCAGTATATAAATAAAATATGGGACACTTAACCTCAGTAGCTGGAATTGGTTTTAAATAGATAGTTCTTTCTTACTTGGATACGTGAATAGAGCTGGGGGCACACGTGTTATTCAGCATTTTAAAAGTAATTAACCATGGATAAAAATGCTTCAAAAAATTGTGGGTTAAGCATGGGTCATGCGAAAAATTTCATATCCAGACCATTGTTTCTATCTGTATGATTTATCATCCACTTCCTTTACATTTGTAGGCACTATATTATGATCAATGTGGTAACTGGTCATGAAAATTTATTTGGAATGACATTGGAGTTCTCCAAGCATATTTTTTCCTCTTGTGGTGACATGTTTATGCATGGGCATCATAACTGTAATTATATAATAAAAGAGAGGAAACTTTGCATAACTATAGCTATATACACATAGAAGGTGAAACCTTTATAAGTTTGGATCTTTTACAGTTGACTTTTCACTATGTAGCCAAAGTTGTACGTTGGAAGGGGCATGCGCGAAGATATGTTTACATTGCTGAAGTGAGTTTGGAATGTAACATAAATAGCCTCATTATTCATTTCACTGTTTTTATTTTTTTGCTGGAGTTTAAATATCATTTTTTAACAGATACACTTTATTTTGGATCCTGTTAATAATCAGCAAGCTAGCTTTCAGTTTCTATGTTGAGGTGAATTTTTTTACCCTTTTTATGTTCATGCAGCTAATTTTGATTTCTATGATGTCATTGTCTTGCAATTATTCTATAATAATCACTTGAAGGAAATGGAAACAAACAATATAGTTGTCTTTCCCTGGTTCTCGAAAAGTTAGAAAAATGTTGAAATGAAACTGTGTTAACGTATGAAATGTTACATTCTCTTGTAAATATCTACACGTTAATATGTAAACATAGTTTTAGCCCACCTTGAGACGTTGTTGCTTAGCCTCGGGTCAATTTTGAGGGAATATAGACTCGAGGCTATAGCCTCAGACCTTTTCAACGAGGCTTATGTCTCTGTTGTCCAAGGTGGTATCGAGGATGTGAGATGGTAATGGGGCACCACCTTGATTATTATGGAATATGACGTTATTTTAAAAGAAGAAATTATATTTTGTTGTCTTCTCTAGGTTATATTTAAGAAGTTAGATGAGATTGCAGGTTTATTTGGGAGATGAAAGTCCTAGCACACACAGTTTTTCTTTATTGTGACATGGTAGAATATTGACAAAGGATAGATTGTCTAGACTCTTGTTGGGCAATGACAACATGTGTTCTCTGTGCGAAGCAGAAGTGGAATCGATGAGGGAGAATGACCAATGATATATGAAGTCATGAGCATTGCATCTCCCAAATAAAATAACGGGACATCAAGGTCACATGCCACTAAATGTAAACAAGGTTTAAGAGAAGTGCTTGAACATTTTGTCTAAATTGGTACAAGAGAGGGTAAACGCATTCCTCTTTGCAATTGATCGAACACTATAGGACATGACATGCTTGGTCCAGCATGTGTCCTTGATATGACGTCTTGACATAGAATATGCACTAGATTCGCCTCTGCTAGTAGAACTGGTCCGCATAATGTGGATCAATATGAGTAGATCCGTCGCGTCCTCTCCTATAAGGACTTCGGTTTGAAATTATCAAACTGGTCTAATTAGTAAGAGAATTTGTAACTTCCTTTGTCCTTTGATTGAGCATACTCGGTCTTGTCAAGTTTGACGATGGCCAAAAAACGGGTTCTTCATGCTACAAGTGTCCACTATTGACGACGTCGCCTGAGGATTTGGAGTACCAGATTTATCCTCTTATGTAAGAACCATAGTAAATGAAAAATAAGTGCATGTTTAAGGTAACCTATCACATGATCTGAAGAAGATGAGGTAACGATATGCGCTAGATGGCGGCGGTCAATCTAATACTGATGATTGAAGTGGCCTGGGATGGTAGTTGCAACCTAGAAATGACCTCTAGATAGTGAGGGTGAGCGATCGCAAATGGCCGTGACAAGGGCGGAGGTTTGCAGGAGGTATATGACGTTGTGATGCTGCAGGTTGTGGAGAGGACCCATGGGGTTTGCAGACTGTGGTAGGGGGAGTGCCTAATATAAATTAGTATTTTTTAGTTAGATTATCTTGTTTGATTATTTTTTAATAGTTAGAAGTTTTACATTTATATTAGTATTTTTTGGTTTGCAATCAGATCTTTTCAACATGGATTTAAGAAAACATTTGGATTTCGTTGGGGCATTCCCTACCAGTGACGTGTTGCATCACATGAATGCAATGAGAAATTGGCAAGGGCTGCTACATCGTTGTCCTGATATTGTTCAAAATTTGCAAGGGTTCTCGCATGAGGAATGCATGCGAGTAAAAAAGCTAGTTCCATTGCATCATTGTCCGGACGCAGTCTAAAATTTGCAAGGGTTCTTGCATGATGGACGCACACGAGTAAAGAATTTAGTCCAAAAGAGGCTGCAAAAGAAGTTGAGGATATGTAGTTGGAATATCGGCACTTTGACTGGCAAATCGATAGAGATAGTAGATACCATGTAAAGAAGGAAGATTTAGATACTATGTCTCCAAAGAGACAAAATGGGTTGGAGAGAAAGCAAGGGAGATCTAGAAGACATGCTTTAAATTATGGTATTCAGGTAAAGAGAGGGGTAGAAATGGTGTTGGAGCGGTTGTTCATAAGGATTTGAAGGATATTGTGGTTGATGTGCAAAGATTTGGGAATTATATTAAAATGGCGAAGCCTTCTCCCACTTTAAGTAGGGTCGACTACATGAATTCTTGCTCAAATCCATGTTGAAAGATCCGACTATTTTTTACGTTGGTTGTCGGCTACCTAACGCAACCCCCACAAGGGGGATTTGAATCCTAGTCTTTAAGGTGGTAGACACACTGCGCTACCACCAGGCCATTGGAGTGGGAATCAGATTATTTTGCTAAAATTGGTGCTGGAAGAAGTTATGAATATAATCTCAATTTATGCGCCGCAAGTTGATTTCGAGGAAAGGATTAAACATGCTTTTTAGGAGGATTTGGATGTGCAAGGTATCCCATAAAGAGAGATGATTTGCCTAGGTGGAGATCTTAATGAACATGTGGGAAATGATGCTTCATAGATGCTAGTGTTCACAGAGTCCATGGCTTTGGGGATAGAAATGAAGAGGGAAAAGTCATTCTGGATTTTGTAACGCTTAAGACTATACAAAGGGTACTCACTTAAATGGTCTAGTGGTAGTGCAGTGTGCCTACCACCCAAAAAGACCAGAGTTCAAATCCCTCCTTGTGGGGGTTGCATTAGGTAGTCGACAACCGGCGTAAAAGATAGTCGAATCATACAACATGGATTTGAGCAAGAATCCATGTAGCCGGCCCTACTTAAAGTGGGAGAAGGCTTTGCCATTTTAGCCAACCCTACTTAAAGCGGGAAAAAGCCGTGTTGTTGTTATTATGAATATACGAAGGGATCTTAGTTTTTTGGATCTAAGTCTTAGAATGACCCAAGATAGATCTGAATGGATGCATAGAATCTATGTAGCTGACCCTATTTAATGTGGGAAAACGCTTTGTTGTTATTGTTAGGACCTTTTCATAGTGTTGAAATCTAAGAAGCGGAAGCATAATCGATAAATAGAGCGAAAAATATAAAGAAAGTTGAAACATTGACACAGGAATTTACGTGGAACCCTACTACCTAAGGGGTGGGATAAAACCATAGGAGAAGTCCTCAAAGGGGCTAGATATTCTATTGGAATTTCTCAATGAGTACAGGGGGTGTGTGGCTCCTTATATAGGACAAAGGCTTAGAGTGCTCAAAGGAGAATATTATATATAATATTCTGTATAGAATATTCTCTTAACAAATAGCCACATAGAATATTCTCTAACACTCCCCCTCAAGCTGGAGCTGAGAAAGCTGCAACTTGCAACAAAAAGAACGTATACAACACATCTTCACACAATACATCACAAGAACACATGTCCGTTGCTTGTAGAGGACCACGCACAAGGACGGGTCTGCGACTTTCAGGTCATCGGAACGTATCTCTGTCATGCCTGTAGAACCGCTGCGATATCAGGTCACCGGAACTTATCTCTGTCGTGCCTAGAGAAGAATCGCTGCAAAAGAAGTCCTGCGTGGGGAACTGATCGGATCGTAAAAGAAGAAGTATATGCCTCGACGAAGAAGTTGATGCTCGGTGAAGACGGATGATCTGTAGAAAGATGGTTTGTCAGTCGTGGACGTGCATATGTCCTGAAGAATTTAGCTCTGGCTCCCCCTTTCTCCCATACTTGATTGAATAGGAGCATATAACATTAAATTGGAAGAAACAAATGAATAACATGCAATTTTAATCATTCATTTTCATTTTCTCTCTTTTTTTTCCTTTTTTTGTGCGCTTCATCATTTTTTACAATTCATTTCATTTTTTTAACATTCATCATTTTTTTCCACATACGATTTTTTTAATGTACGCAAACCTTTTTTTTTAAAAAAACCTGACCAAGCCTCCTTTTTTTTTCAATAGGCTGTTGACATTTTTTTTGTTCACAGCCCAAGGGCCCTTATACAACAGCTGACCCCCTTTTTTTTTAAAAAATAACATCACGCCCACTTGGGCCGAGAGAAGCAGGTCCATCATTGGGGCTCTATTTTAGGGTTCTAGCGGGAACCCTCCCTCATGACGCGCGCCGCCTCCTGCCTGGAGAGGAGGTCGAGCGCCGCCATCGCACCTTCACTGTATAATTGGAGGAGCCACTGTTGGAGGTCTTCGGCGGATCTCGCACAGAGCGTTGGGAGTTACGGGTTTTGGAGGAAGGGACTGGAGGTAGGGCTGGCTATTGAGTCACGGCTCGGTGAGCCAGGCTCGGGCTCTGCTCGATAAGGGCTCGTGAGCTCGGCTCATTAAGCTATTGAGCCGAGCCCGAGCCAGATTTTTGGGCTCGATAGCTTATCGAGCCGAGCCCGAGCCGAGCCCTGCTCAGCTCGATAACTCAATAACGGGCTCGATAAGGAATATATATATTATATTCTATTTGTGAAACTACAATGATTTTTATTTTTATTTGTATTAGTTTTGCAACATTGTTAATGGTGGATTATGTGTTTATGTAACAACAATGTTGGGTGGACTATGTTGTAGACTTGGATTTTCTACCTTTTATCTATGTTAATCTAGGTTATAGTTAGGTATTTAGTATTTTTTTCTTTTTTATTAACGAGCAGAATATTACAATATATATTATAATTTAACTTTTATATACAACTCGGATGGTGGCCTACTGGTAAGGTAGATGATCTTTAAAAAGGAGGTCTCGGGTTCAAGCCCAGGCAAAACACTTTTTCACCCAAAAAACACCTATTTCCTTAACAAGCCCGGACCAGGCTCGATAAGAGGCTCGGGCTCGATAAAGGGCTCGGCTCAAGACTTATCGAGCCCGAGCTGGCTCGATAAGGGCTCGAGCCCACCGAGCTCGAGCCCGAGCCAGCTCGGTTGGGCTCGATCGAGCCCGAGCTCGAGCCCGAGCCCAGCCCTGGCTCGGCTCGTTAGACTCTATAGCCAGCCCTAACTGGAGGCTCCCTCCTTTGCCGCCTGCCGCCTTTGCGTGGAACTGCGTTGCTTTGATGGATCGCGTGAAGAGGGCTGTCGCGATGGGGACCCCGCGCGCGATGGGGTTTCCTGAAATCCATGCGGGTCCTGGAGGTTTCTCCTAGATGTCTTGTGGCGAATCTGCGCGCCTGCACGACCGCCTACTGGATCTATTGCGAGGGCGCCTACGCAAGTCTTGTGCACCTGCGCGAATCGTGCGTGCCTGCGCGACCTCCTACTGGATCTATTGCACACCTGCACGAGACGATGTGGAGGGCGCCTACAGGGGCCTTGTGCAACTCGTGCGTGCCCCATGCGCCTTTGAAGCTACACCTGGAGCGGGGTTGGTCGTGCCGCCTCTGGATCGAGGAGGCGAGGAGGTGCGATCGGGAAGGAGTCGCCTGGAGGATGAGGAAGAGCATTACAACGCCCTGGTGAAGGAGGTGCGCCTGACTAGAGCGGAGCTGCACTACCGCCCGCAGCGGGGGGCCCCGCCTGGAGGAGTTCACGATCCTTGAAGCGGTACGCCTGGTAAGGGCTGAAAGTATCTCGCCCAGGTCTGGTTGCGAGCGCGCGATGACAAAGGCTGGAGATTCGCCTGACAAGGGCTGGAAGAGAAGCCCGTGGCTCTCGCCATCGTATGCCACTAGGGATTTCACGTAGCCTGTTGCTGCTCCAGACTGCTGCTCATGTGATTAGGGTTCCTGGTTTGGGAACCCTAGTTTCTTGTGCACAATCGCAGAAAATTACAATCTTCAAGAAGCATCGTGGAACCCATGGAGAAATAGGTTTTAGAATGAAACCCTATATTTGAGTCTAAACTTCGATATTCTCCAAGAACAAATCCACGAACAGTAAATATTGCAGAACGAACAATAATTGAATCGAAACTCGACTAAATTAAAAAACATAAAATGATTCATCGAGAATCGAACCCGTTCTGATACCATGTTGAAATCTAAGAAGCGGAAGCATAATCGATAAACAGAGCGAAAAATATAAAGAAAGTTGAAAAATTGACACAGGGATTTACATGGAACCCTATTCCCTAAGGAGCGGGATAAAACCACGGGAGAAGCCCTCAAAGGGGCTAGATATTCTATTTGAATTTTTCAATGAGTACAGGGGGTGTGGGGCTCCTTATATAGGACAAAGGCCTAGAGTGCTCAAAGGAGAATATTCTATAGAATATTCTCTATAGAATATTCTCTTAACAAATAGCCACATTGAATATTCTCTAACACATAGCAAACACTCTCTTCAAGAAGAGGGAGGAGCATTTAATTACTTATAAGAGTGACCCGATTAAAACACAGATTACTTTGCGATGAGGAGAAGAGATCGGTTGTGTTGCAAAGATTGCAAAGTAATCCCAGGAGAGAGCTTGACATCTCAACCTCTCTTACTAGTCATGGATGTTCAAATAAAAGAGTTGGTAAAGTAGAAGATGGTTCCCAAGGTCATTAGATGGCGGATTCTTCAACTGAAGCAATCAATCTTTAAGGAGAAGGTTTTTAAAGTCTTATCTTGGGACTATAATGGAAGTGCAAATGAGATGTGGGAGGCAGTAGCATCTTGTATTCGAAGGGTAGCCAAAGAGATGCTAAGTGAGTCTAAGGGAAGAGTTCAAGGTCAAAAGGAGGCTTCGTGGTAGAGTGAAGGGGTGCAAGAGAAGCTTCAAATTAAAAAGCTTGCTGTAAAGCATAAGGATAGAACAAAGGAAATCGTTACAAACTAAAAATAGCGAAGGAGGAAGCAAAAAAGGTTGTAAGTGAAGCTAAGTCGAAAGCTTATGAAGTTTTGTATAAAAAGCTTGACTTGGTGATGAGCTAGAAGGATATATTCAGATTGGCCAAAGCAAGAGAAAGAAAGATCAAAGATCTTCCTCAAGTGAGATGCATCAAGGATGAGGAAGGACATGCGCAAATGGTAGTGAATATTAACTGAATCGTGCAAGCTATAGACGGATACAAAGGAAGGAAGTAGAGAAGGCTTTAAAAGTTATGAAACATGGGAAATGGTTATGGCCTGATGACATTCCTATAGAAATTTGGAGAGTTCTAGGTGAACGAGGTTTGACTTGACTCACAAATTTAGTTAATGTCATTTGCCGAAGCAATGAAATGTCTGAAGAATAGAGGAGAAGCATTGTGGTGTCTCTTATAAGAATAAAGGAAACATTCAAAATTGTTCGAATTACAGAGGTATCAATTGATGAGTCATACTATGAAAATTTTGGAATGTGTGACCGAAAGAAGGTTGAGGCAAGTTTCCAAAGTAACTAAAAACCAATTCGGATTCATGCTAGGTTGCTCAACTATTGAAGCTATCTACTTGTTGAGGAGAACAATAAAGATTTATAGAGCTAAATAGAAGAATCTCCATATGATATTTTATTAATTTGGAGAAGGCTTATGATTCTGTCTCCTGGGAGATATTGTGAAGAGTTTTGGAGAAGAGACAAGTACATGTCCTATACATTAGTCTTATAAAAGACATGTATGATGGGGATTCATCTTATGTAAGGATCTAGTCTGGAGACTGGCTATTTTAACTTCATCATCGGTTTGTATCAATGTCTAGCTTTGAGTCCATTCTTTTTTACTTATATTATGGACAAGTTGACCAGAAACATTATGGATGAGATAACTTGGTGTATGTTGTTCGCCGATGATATTGTGTTGATTGATGTGATCAGAGATGGAGTAAATGAGAAGCTGGAGGTTCGGAGACATGCCTTAGAGACTAAAGGATTTCGTATAAGTCGGGTCAAGACTGAATATATAGAGTTCACATTTGATGGGAATATCGGTCAAGGACTTCAGGTGAAGATTGAAGACGATATTATTTAGAAGAATCTTTTTTTATATACTTGGGATTTATTTTGTAACATGTGGGGAAATTGTTGGAGATGTTGCTCATAGGGTCTGTTTGGTAACCGGGTTGGGTTAGGTTGGTATATCCTCCTGTGAATAGTAGTTGTTTGGATGGTTGGGAGGATTGGAGAGGGTTGGAGTGATAAATGTGAAGTGATGTGACATTGATTATGTGTTTTATTAACTTTTTTAATGATTACAATATGTTTTTTATATTAATTTTTTATTTGAATGTGGTTAAATAATATTATAAAAAAGAAATTGTACAATCCATTCAACTAATTCCAACCTTGAATGCATGGATAAAGCAGGGGGTATGCCATATTACCCCGAGATAACCTGGCAACCAAATAAGCCCATAGGATAAATACATGTTGGCTAAAGTGGAGAGGAGCCTTTACTAATCTTTCTGGTAAGAAGGAAAGTATTACAAAGCAGCCGTAAGATGGATGTGTGGTCATGCATGAAAAGATCGGATTCAGAATGATGCGTCCAGAAGGAAAGTTGGTGTAGCTCTGATAGATGATAAGATGAGAGAAAACCGCTTAAGATGGTTTTGCATTTGCAAAGGAGGTCGGGTGATGCACCGGTTAGAAGATACGAGATTTAGGATGTTGAGCCGGTTAAGAGAAGGGAGAGGAAGGCCCAAGAAGTGTTGGAATGAGACTATTCGAATGGATATTAGTTATTTGGATTTAAATCCGAGAATGATCCAAAATAGATCTGAGAGGTAAAAAATCCATATAGTCGACCCTACTTAATTGTGGGGAAAGGCTTTGTTGTTGTTTTTGTTAGAACTTTTGCTTATTGGTGGAGCCATCTCTGTGTTGCAAAATTCGGCATTCAATCGGAAGGGTCACTGAATAAAGAATAAACGACATTCGAGTGACTAATCAGAAATAGTCGTGTACTCGTGTTGATATGCCTTGAATTCTAACCATGTGACCCATGTTGAAGAACTGTTGTATGCACCCCTTCTGCATGTGTTTAGTTCTGTTTGTATCAAGTATTCGTTTGTACGGGAGTAGTATATAAAGTCCCCTAGGATCAGGGCTCTATGTATCCTCTGTATTCTTCTTTCTTCATATAGTGAAAACCGATCGCCGCTGTCCAAGGACGTAGCCCAGTTACGGGTGAACCTTGTAAATCAGTATGTCTTCATGTTTCATAATTGATCGTTTGCGCATGTTCTACTTTCGCGATTCGCAACAAGTCGATTTGTTACTTTTAATTATTTTAATTAGAAACTCTGTCTAATAAATATAACCATACACACACATACGGTCGTTAATTAACAATATAAAAGTATCAATTGAATTACAATCAAACTATGCACATCTAACTTTACTTTATTTTAAAGAAATGAATGGAAAAAATAAAATAATAATATTATATTATTTTTAATTACAAGTAAGTGTTTTCTCAACATCATTCCTTTTTTCCTTAAAAATAATAAAATATTATTTTTCATAATTGGTGGACTAATTATTCTATTCGTCACCCCATTGAATAGCATAGTCGGACCGACTAGTCGGTCTAGTCCGGCAACTACAGCAACATCGGTGGGGCTGCACTTGTCGAATGCCATTCATTATACCTTTGTCACTGGTTTTTCCACATGTTGTACATAAGGCAAACTGTTCTTGGACAGTATTGGGAAATTAGTCTAGCTGAAAAGAAATGGGAAAAAAGTTTTTTCTCTAGTTAAGCCATTAAAATGTAGCTAAAGCTTTTAAATTGGTTCTTGCTGCTCTTTTTCCCTACATTAGATCCTCAAAGCTGCTATGTACCCTTTTTCCTTTCAAAAGAGGGGTTTGGGTGCGTGTCTTCTCGGCACTCTGCCTGTTTTACCTTTAAAAATAAGTTCTCATAGCTGCTATCTGCCAACCCATTTATAATTTATTTGCAGCAAACTTCACTCCTAATACTTCCTTGCCTTTTTTATACTCTAACATGTCAGATTTCACAGTCAGGGAGTCGCTTGAAATGGTGAAAAGAGAAAGTACAAGTAAAGATTAAATTATGCAAGAAATAAGTGTTCATCTTTGTGTATGGTTTTCCAATAGGAAGTTCTACAATGCGTTATTTTAAAGATTGGAAATTGTCATAGGGAAAAACACAGAGAATTTGGATTAAATTACTTATTTCGTCTCCATAATTGAATGTTATTTCCTTGAATAATCTTCATTGTTATCTTAAAATATTTGGAGACTCAATCCTGTAACTCTTATTTGTAGATCACACCTTTAATTGAACCAACCAAGATAATCATGAATATAAGGATCACGGATTATGAGTGGCATGAATTTTTCCCAAATGGTAAGAGTTTGGTCTTAAAAGCATTGTCTATAATATTTGATAGCCACTGACTCTCCCACTTCGGCGCAGTGAAGTATAATGTTGGTGTTATATTTACCGTATGGGCTCCTATTGTCCTGGTAATAAGTCTGGATTTTCTTTGGGTTCTCCCTTTAAAAATTTTCCACTCGTCAGTGCTCCTTTGAAATACAATTTCAACTTCTATGCAGGTATATTTCATGGATATGCTGATATGGTACGCTATCTTTTCCACGGTATTTGGAGGTATTCAAGGAGCATTCAACCACCTTGGTGAAGTGAGTGTTCATTAGTCTACAAATAAAGTTTCAAGCCATCTTCAAAGTTCACCCTTGATATGTCAATCAACCTATAGAAATAATTAATCCTTGCTTTCTTGATCATGATAGATACGGACACTTGGCATGCTAAGATCCAGATTTGAGTCTGTGCCACTCGCTTTCAGCGAACGCCTTGTTCCATTTCCTAAGGATGGATCCAGGAGAAGTAACTCGGTACTAATGTGTATCACAAGACTACATGCTTTTGAACATTTTTCTTGCACATTGACATCTTTAGCGAGAGTGCATCTCAAGTGCACCGTATGTTTGGTCTACTTAATTTTGAGGGTTCTGATAATTTCCCTTTTTCAAATATGTTTGTTCAGCATGATGAAAAATCCGAAAGAAGAAATATAGCAAAGTTTTCTCACGTGTGGAATGCTTTCATTGATTCCCTTCGGGCGGAGGACCTGATAAGTGACAGGTTTTGTATTCTACTTATCTGTATATGTGCTTGAGCGGAATAGTCATTGCCTTTTTTCTCTTCCACTAGAGAAAAGCTTTTGCTGCTCGTTCCATATTCTTCTGGCCACGTTCGTGTCGTTCAGTGGCCACCATTTCTTCTTGCTAGTAAGGTATCACAGCTTGTGAATTTGTTTAAAACTCATTTTCTTTCTATTTTCTCAATTCATCAAGCATGGATTTTCTTGTATTCCAGATACCAATAGCACTCGATATGGCCAAAGATTTCAAGAAAAAAGAGGATGCCGACCTATTCAGGAAGATAAAGAACGATGACTACATGTTATCGGCAGTAGTGGAATGTTACCAGACATTGCAACTGATTCTCTATGATCTTTTACTTGATGAAGGAGATAGGATGTAAGATTGTCATTTTACTTGCTCTTATTGCACAATAACTTCTGACTTGATTTGCCAATCTCTTGGTCCGTGCTTGAGCATTGAACTCAAAATGTACAGCATTATTTGGTGTTTTTGTAGCGGTGCAGATCATTTATCTTGTTATTGGAAATAAACAAATCTTAATTTGTTCTCCAGGGTTCTGAAAGCAATATTTCAGGAAGTAGATGACAGCCTTGTTGAGCAAAGATTTCTCAATTCATTTCGCATGAATGAGCTTCTACAATTAAACAACAAATTGGAAAAACTTTTAAAGCTTCTGGTAATCATCGTTATCAAATAGTTCTTGTGCTTTACAAATATAAACGTGTTATCCATTCTTATATTTTTTCCTTTACTTTGTAGACAAGTGAACCAGAAGATTTTGATACCTATAGGACACAAATCATCAATGTAATTCAAGACATCATGGAAATCATTTTGCAAGATGTTATGATAAACGGATATAAGTAAGTCCATACAGAAAGTGTTGATAATAATATCATAGATTTCACAACTCTAGCCATGTTGTATGCTCGCAGAATCCATCAAATTTCTAATTCTCAAACCAAGGATTTGAAGCATGATAAAACCAATCCCAAGTATGCAAATATCAACCTCGATCTTGTCCAAAACAGTTCATGGATGGAGAAGGTTCCTGCATTTTCTTGAAGCATCTCCTCTAGCTTGATGCATGTAATGATTTTATTTTCTTGACAGGTCGTTAGGCTTTACTTGCTTTTAACTGTCAAGGAATCTGCAATAAATGTTCCAATGAATTTAGATGCTCGTCGCCGCATCACATTTTTCACAAACTCGCTGTTTATGAATATGCCAAGTGCTCCAAAAGTCCGCAATATGCTTTCCTTCAGGTCAATATCCTATTACTGATGTCTTCATGCAATATACATATATTCCAGTTTACTACTACCTTGATTTCTGTCATATATCTTGAACATATACGTTTTTTGAAAGGAATAAGTTTATTTGCCATTGAGGTATGTGCACAAAAACTTTAACATGTACTTGTGCTAGCTTTTTTCGAACTGTCTTGTTTTCATACTTTTTCAAGTTTTACATGTAAAATAATGAGGGATACAATTTGCGCTTGGAAAATGAACACAACCCACAAATAAGGGGAATATCCCTCACATGCCGAGCATATCTTCAATGAGCCCCATCCTAAGACTTAGATTCACCAAGCTTGAATTTGAGGTTAAAGGACTCCGGACTCGCCAACATTGGTGAGAGGTAGCTTGAGTCAGAGACGACAACAAAGAACCTCTAAATGTACTGTCCATGTGGGTAGGTCTAAACAAAGTACACTCAATGTCAAAAGTGGTATCAGATTAAGGAAATATTTGGTAATTTGAGAAAATCAAAGAAATCCTATGAGGCTAAGTACAATTTGAGAAAACCAAAGAGAATCCACGAGGCTAAATGCAATGAATTTGAGGTCCTTCCACCATGAGGGCAGCCTTGAAGATATCAGGAGGAATGCAGAGCTCTAAAGGGTCTATCTTGCATGTCTAGGTTATGAACAAAATACCCCGGAGAAATGCAGTAAGCTCTTGTCGACAACAATAAATATGACGTGGAAATTAATAAATTGAATCCTCCCGCGAAGAGACATCATCCTTGGGGTACAAAGTTATAGATCTTTAATAGTTATGAGAATAAAAGGTTAAAAGGTGTAGTGGTAAATGTGGAGAGAAAGAGAGAATGATATATCGATCAAACCTTTATATATAGAGAAGAGACCAGGATTATGGAGAGTACATCGAAATTTGAAACACAAAAACACCGAAGGTTTCAAACATCTCTGAAAACCAAGACTTTTATATGAATTAGAGGAGCCCCCTTGGCTAAGCGATTGAGTCCCTTGACTTCGAGAGTTCAAGGAAGCAGCCTTCCGGTGCATCAAACTTCACGACTCTGCCTTTGTAAAGAGGCACTGATCGTAGGTTAAAAAGATACAGAAACAGAAAGCGGACAGCGACAAGCTCCTATTAGTGTTCCCGAAAAGCATAATTCCACGGATATGGTAATATATATTTTAATTCCCTGGATAGTGTAGTTATATCACATCTTCAAAATGCGCTATTTATAACACATTTTAAAAATGTGTCTGTAGTGTTATTTATAAATATGGTAGGAATCACCTTGAATGGAGATTATATATCACATTTATGAAATGCGTTTTAAAGCTATACTCTTTTGATAACGCATTTCGTAAATGCGTTATTCATTGGACATCTGGAACTTACAAAAAAGTGATGTATATAATGCATTTACAAAATGCGACATTGATAGTGTATTTTGAAGATATGATATAACTACACTATCTAGGGAATTAAAATATATGTTACCATATCCATAGAATTATGTTTTTCGGGAATTGGGAACTTGCGTCAAAGCGGACAACTCATGTTGGCCATGGAAAAATGGTTATTTCAAGGCACACGACCTATGTAGTACAAGCTACAAGCATGGTTTGTCCACCGGGATCCAATATTGTTCCTAAATGAAGATTTTGACCTGGAATGTGAGAAGTATGTGTTGGAGTATTTGTTTATATGCGTCACTTGAGGGAGATGAGTAAATGGATCTCTTTAGGATCCATTTACCCCATCCAGTTGTTTAGTCCCACATCTACCAGTTTGGAGATGTGGAGACTCAGTGGGGGCTATATATTGACCCCCACTCCCATTATTTTCAGAGAGAAAAACAATAGACTATCAGCCCTTTGAGGCGTTCTCCCGTGGTTTCATCCCACTCCTTAAGGAGTAGGGTTACACGTAAAAATCTTGTTCTTTATGTTTCATATTTGTAGTTCATGCTCTGTTTATCATTTCGCTTCCGCATTCCTATTTTCTAACATGGTATCAGAGCGGGTTCATTTCTCAAGGATTTTATGTTGATTATTCGAGATTAGATTTTCTGTAATTTATTTGAGATCTGTTCAAGAGTTTATTAGGATTTCATGAAACCCTAATCAGTTCGATTCTTCATAGAGATGCTGACTTGCTTCACATTCATGCGTGAATCAAAACCCTAATCATGTTTTGTTTGTGCAAGAAGAGACTTCAGATTGCATGCAGATCAAGCTCTTGTTCTTCCGTGTTCCAACACTTGTTCTTCCAAGTTCCAGAAATAGCCATGCGCGGGCGTCACAGATCACTAACAGGATCGCATCTCCCACGTAGAGTTCTAGGCATCATTTTATGCAACATCATCCTTCAAGCGATTTCCAGATCCCCATACGACCATGCTGCTCCTCCGTCCTTCCTCCAAGTGCAAGGCGACGACACAAAAAAACATCGGGGGCGACAGAATCCACCAGCACCTCCACCCTACAGGCAGCACCAGCACCCAATGGCCAACGACGGGGGCTAATCCCCGGACAACAGGCCCTCCTAGCAGCTGCCAAGTTGTGGCAAAGCCCAGGGGACACCCCAGGCGGTGGCAGCCGTGCAACTTCTCCAGGCGGTTTGCACCATCTGCCCTCCAGTTCTAGGTGGCGGAGCCGTCTCTCCTCCACGGTGGAACCCCCTGTGAACCCCCTTCTCGGATCTCACGCGAGATCGAACACCAGTGCATCACCCTATCACAACAGCGCCCTTCTCCTTCGCCATCGAGCCCAGACGGAGGCATCACTTCGTGAACCTTCAGATGACGAAACCCTCTCGCATCCCTCGCACGCGAGCTTCCGGTGGTGAATCCTCCTCCTTCGGCTCCATCTCTTTAGCGGCGATGGAAGCATCACGAGGAACCCCATCGGGGGCAGAAGTCTTTGGTGGAGAAGGGGTTCCCATCGGAAACCCTAAATAAGGGAGATACACCCACTTGGGCCGAAGGGCATTCAAACGGAAAAGCAGAGAGGAAAAGAAAAGTTAGGGGGGGGTCCTGTACCGCTGCACTTATTTGGCCATGTTTCCAACAAAAAAAATAAAAAATGGAGAAAAAATGCGTACAGAAAAAAGACGTGTATAAAAGAAAAGTCGTACGCAAAAATGAAAAAAAAGAAATGCCATAAAAAATTGATGGAACAACTTATTTATAAAAATTGCGACGGCTATTAGAAAAAGGAGGAATGAAATAACTGAAGAAAAAAATGATGATGAATTGAGGATCGGCTTATTGGTTTCATGATTTTCCTCATTTTATTGTCTTCTCCCAACATAGTCGATGTCATGTATTCCAACTAGTATGGGAGAAAGGGTGAGTATTGTGTAGAGTCACAGGTCTGTCCATATTTAGATTCCAGACCAACCGGATTGTTCAGACTCTACAGTTTAGATATTCAGACTCGACGTCAGATGCTTCCGAGTCTTCAGTTTCAGCTTTGAGAAAAGGTCAAGACCCGAACTCATTTGATTTTGCTGAGCTAGTGGATGACCTGCAGCTGGAGGTGATTGATGCACCTAATACTCATTACACCTGGAGGAACACCGATTCCCGATCCAGGATTAATGGTTTCCTTGCCTTATCTGAACTTTTGGACCTTTTCCCATTGATCGCTTCATCAACCAAACCCCCCTCAAGGTCGGATCATAGACTGTTGGTGTGGGATTGGGGGGGGAGGGGACATGGGAGAGCTGATACCTCGTGGCTGTAACACTTTGATTTGAAATCGGACCTAACCCGATTAAGGCACATATGATCCGGTAAAACTATCTATTGATATTAAATGATTTGAATTGATCCATGTATCGTTGATCAAATTTCGTTTGGGATCAATCAACCAAAGATCGATTGCATCGTAATTCGTGTCACAGAAAAAGTCGTGATGCAATCGGAACCACAAAAATAATTTGAGTCCACCACAAAATTCGTATCGTCGAAATAAAATCAGCAAAATCATCTATTCGTCAATCATAGGTCGTTTGACCTTATAAATCACAAAAATTGACTAACAAATCAAAACTCATATTTCGACAATTCCTGAAACCATCTTAGATCAAAAGTATATGAATATTATACTCATTTTCATCGTCACTCCGAGATGGCCAAAACACATTATTGTTCATCTGAATCAGAGATTCCGGGTGGAAATACATATAACTTTGATATTTCAAATGAGTTAGAGTTAAAGGAAAAAAAATATTTACAAATTTCCAGCAGCCCACTTGTGGGGTTTTCTCCCCCTCCACTTGTTAACACCACATCTCCTTCTCTTCCTTATTTATACCTCCCAAACAAGAGGTATAAAATGCATCTTGGGGATCCAGACAAGAGGTTAACACCACTATAAAACAAGAGGTTAACACCACTATTTTTGGGATCCATTCAAGAGGCGAGCCTTGGGGATGCGTTTCTCTGAGTGGGAATGTGATGTTGCTTTTATTCAAGAATCGAAACTTTCGGGGGTGGATGACTCCTTGTGGCGATCTTTTGGTGCGGGTTCTTTGGATGACTTTCGCACGGTGGATGCCAGCGGGGCGTCAGGTGGCATTATCTTAGCTTGGCGCTCGGCGATATTCTCTCTCTCCTCTATGCGCGTGGGAAGACATTCTTTGTCTGTAGTTCTGACTCGGGCCGACTCTAATGCCTCTATTGCTTTCTCGTCTATTTATGCTCCTACTTGCCACTTGCTGCGGCAGGAGCTCTGGGAGGATCTGCGGGAGGCGGCTTCTGAATTCGAGGATCTTCCCTGGCTGCTGGGAGGGGACTTCAATGTCACTGCCCTCTCTTCTGATCGGTCGCGTGGCCGCGGGCGGCAGGATCCGGGCTCAGGAGACTTTATCGACTTCATTTCGGACTTGGCCTTGGAGGGGCTGATGCCCAATGATATTTCTTATACTTGGAGGAACAATGCTTCTCGCTCGAGGATTGATAGATTCTTGGCGAATATAAAGTTCATGGAACTCTTCCCTTTGTGTTCGGTGTCATCTCGGCCGCGCTCGTTTTCGGATCATAGCTCAATTGTGTGGGATTCTGGGGAAGAGCTCCGTCCTCGAGGTCTCTTCCGCTATGAAAGGTGTTGGCTCTTGGAGACATGGTTTAAAGAGTTGGTCAGGAACCATTGGAACCAGACCTCGTTTGAGGGTTCCGCTGCTCGTCGATTGGATCACAAGCTTGCCTCGCTGAGAAGGCTTTTGGCGTCATTCAAGAAGGATTCGCGCCTTGCCCGTGTGGCGGCTAGGAATGCGGCGGAGGATGCTATTTTGCGGCTGGATCGTACGGAGAACGCACGAGATTTGCTCACGACGGAACTTCTGGAGCGTGCTGCTGCCCTTAATATAGTCAAAGCGGAGGATAAAAAAAGAACAATCGAATGGCGTCAGCGATCACGCTTGAGGTGGATCAAGGAAGGGGATGCTAATACCGCGTTCTTTCACCGGATGGCAAGTGGAAGAAGACGATTCAACTCCATTCGTTCTCTTTCGGTGAATGGCTCCCTCATTAACGGGGACAAGGAGATGGGCGACGCTTTGGTGGCGCATTTCAAGAATGTCTTTGGGTGCCAGTCGATGCGCAGGTGGCGTTGGTCGGGCCGGGGGGCTCCTTCTATTTCTGACTCGGATGCCCTGGCCCTGGTCATGCCGTTCTCTATGGCGGAGCTTAAGGACGCTGTTTGGGACCTTAATGAGGACGCCTCGCCGGGTCCTGACGGGTTTTTTGTGGCCTTCTACCGCGATTTCTGGGACGTGGTTGCTGGTGACGTAATGGAGGTTGCACGCGAATTTTATGATGGAAATCGTAGGTTTGATAAAATTAATCGGGCCCTTATTGTTTTGATCCCCAAGGCACCTGCGGCCAATCGCATTGAGGACTTTCGTCCTATCTCTATCTCGAATGGGATCTATTTAATTATTGCTAAGGTCTTGGCCAGGAGACTTGCTCCCCTTCTAGCTTCGCTTATCTCGCCCTCGCAGACAGCCTTTATTCGTGGGCGTCATATTTCGGATTGCTTCGCAGTGGCCTGCGAGATGGTTGCGGCGTGGAGGAAGTCTAATGCAAAGGGGATTCTATGGAAGATCGATTTCGCTAAGGCCTATGACTGCCTTGATTGGCGTTTCTGTGGTCGGTGCTGAGGCAGAGGGGCTTCCCGGAGGCATGGATCTCGTGGGTGCGGTGATGTGTCTCCACGGCATCACTATCCATCTTGCTCAATGGTAGCCCGGTCGGGGGATTTTTCCAGCCAAGGAGGGGGGTGAGACAGGGGTGTCCTCTTGCACCTCTTCTCTTTGTATTGGCGGCTGATGTTTTGCCTCGTATGATTGATGGAGTGGTTGCGGCAGGCCTAACACGGGGATGTAATATTGGGGACATCCATGTCCCAATTATTCAGTTCGTCGACGACACTATTTGCTTTATCGAGGGGGGTCCCACTGAGGTATCCGGTATGGCTACTACTCTCCAACTTTTCAGTGAGATCTCGGGACTCTTGATTAATGGGACAAAGTCTAAGGTGGTACCCTTCGGCATGTTGCAGGCATAGGTTTCGGAATGTGCTCAGCTCCTGGGATCCAATCCCAGTACCTTCCCCTTTGATTATCTCGGACTGCCCTTAGCTGTCGGTCGTGTTCGGCTCCTCGATTGGATGGTCGTGGTGGAGAAGATGGAGGCTCGCCTAGCTGGGTGGCGAGTGGCTTTGTTATCCAGGGGTGGACGACTGGTTCGTCTCAAAGCGGTGCTATCCTCTATTCCTATTTATTTCTTCTCGGTTCGTGGTATGCCGAAGGGGATTCGATTGCGCTTGGAGAGGTGTATGCGTGGTTTCATGTGGGGTCGGAAGGGGGAGGGGAGAAGGGGGGTTCATCTGGTGGGGTGGGATGATGTATCTCGACCCAAGCGGGTTGGGGGCTTGGGGGTCAGGCGCCTAGAACTGGTTAATGACGCTCTACTGCTTAAGTGGGCTTCACGGGTTTGGGGAAGTGAGGAGAATTTTATTATTAGTGTCCTGTGGGAATTGCTGGGAGAGGATTTGATGGGCGCTACTCGGGGGAACTCGTTCCGCCACCTTTCTCCATTTTGGCGAGGAGTGATGAATGTTTTTATGTATAATTGCTTGCTATTTAAACCGGTACTGGGCAACGGGAATTCTTTCCGTTTCTAGTCCGATGACTAGCCCGGAAGGGGTGTTCTCAAGGATACTTTCCCGCGTCTTTTTGCTTTGGTGGAGGATAAGGAGGCGTCGGTGGCCTCGTGCTGGGAGAACGGCTGCTGGAGTCCTCGGATTGCTGCCAACCTTTCGGATCAACGTTTGGACGATCTTCTCTCGTTTATGGGTCAACTTGCTGATGTTGCCCAACCGAATGATGGTCGGGACCACTGGGCTTGGAAGGATGGGTCTTTTTCCATGAGGAAGGCGTACTTTGCTCTCATTCCTAGCAATCATGTCGACGACGATATTTTTGTGCGTGACTGCAGATTCTTGTGGGGCCTGAAGTTACCTGAGCGCATTGGCATCTTCTTATGGCTTCTTCGCAGGGGAAGACTATTGACTCGTGATCGGTGTGCAACTCTATTTCCTAATGTTAGGTCGATGTGTGGCCTTTGTGGTGAGGAGCGGGAAACAATCACTCACCTTTTCTTCTATTGCGGCCCCGTTCAAGAACTTTGGGTGGATCTTGATTGGGTAAAATCCGTCTCATTTCCTGCTTTATGCGAGAGTTTGGTGAATTCAAGGGGCAGGGACAGGAAGCATTTATTGGACCCGATAGCAAGGTTGTGGAGCATATGGCTGGGGAGGAATGAGTCACTCTTTGCAGGCCAGAGATTCTACAGGGAAAACATTTCTATCCGTGCTACGCGTCTTCTGGAGGATTGGTGTCCTGGGTAGGATGGCTTTTGGTTGTATGGGGGGCCTTTGCTTTAGGTTACCCAATCGGGTATTCCTTTTTGCTTTACCTGTTTAGCTTTTCTGTAAAATCTCTTTACATTTTGTTATTAATATATTAAGGTGAACACCGTCGAGTGTATCCCCCTCTTTTGAGCGTCAAAAAAAAATTTATACCTCCCAAACCCCTGCATATTTTCTTTTTTTTTTTTTGACGCTCAAAAACGGGGGACGCACTCGATGGTGCTCGCCCCGATTTATTAAGAAGTTAAGAGGGAACTTACAGGCGAAATGCGGACAGGAGACAAAAAAGAACAAGAACAGGAGGTATCGATATCAGATACCCCCACTACAAAAAAGACACCCTACACATCAGTCTAGTCGCGAAGGAGGCGCGATGCTGAAATGAGGACATTCTCGGAGTAGAACCTCTGCCGTGCAAAGAGGGCTTCATTTCTTCCAAGCCAGATGCTCCAAAGCCGCGCAATAGGAGTAAGCAGGTCCGTCCTCGCCCTGGCCCGAGAGCTAACCAAGCTCTCACAGAAAGATGAAGAAGACGACACGTCAAGCCAGAAATGAAGGCGTTTCTCCCAATTCTCACACAAAGACCCCTGCACATTTTCTCCCAATTCTACTCTTCTTCTCCAGCCGGAAGTCCCCAGCCCCTCCCCCTTTTGCTGCAAACAACAGCTGGAGCTGCTGCCCCCTACTGCTGCTGTTAGCAGCTACGGCTCCAAGCAGCAGGTCCCAGCTACTCCTTTTCAATTGGAGCTGCGGTGCTCCTTGATTATTGGAATTTTCTGCATGCAAGTTTGATCTCCTCATGCCGACCTCAATTATTTGGGCAATCTAGTTAGCTAGAAATGGTGCTCTCTTTACATCCGATGTTTTTATTCTGAGAATGTAACCTTCCATATCATGTCTCTTTTTGAGCCTTGGCTTATGTAAGTCTACTTGTAACCCTTATTTTTATAACATATTCTTGGGGCGGACACCTTAATGTGTTTCTCTCTATTTTAACTAAGAAAAACACATACACAGTCTAGTTAGCAAAAGTAAAATTGAAAGTTCACATAAGTCCTCGTTGGATGAGGTCCTTAGTGAAGCAACAATCAACCTCTACATGTATAGTTCTTTCATGAAATATGCGGGTTGTTTACTATGTGCATGGAAGCTACATATCACGTCTCAACTCCATTACTTTGTCTAGTGGAAGAAGGTGAAGATCAGTAAGTACTATATGAATCTACTGTATCTCTGTTGCTGCTTGGGCTATTGCCAATATTCATTTTCTGCACTTGAACATGATACCATTTGCCCCCAAGATAGGTGTAGAAACTAGGAATGAACTTCCAACATGTGATGCCCCTACATAATCTGCATCACAATATAATGTAATATCTAGTGATGACTATGCTATAAAGAATAGTCTGGTTCCAGCAGCGGCCTTGATACACCTCACGGCCATCTTGACTGTATCCTAACGGGCCTACATAGGCCAACTCGTAAAGTGACTAAGTTTCCCCACTGCCAGAGAGGTTTTAAGTCGAATGATATTAAGAATCATAGTTTTTTAAAAACTATCATTGATGTGTTTCTGAGGGAAAAATGCATTGAGACTTTTTTCCAGAGCACAAACTTCAGTTAGTCTAAGCGATTTTTAGGCTGTGAGGCGAGCAGAAACATGTGCTGCTTTAGTTGAATCTGAAGGAAAGATTTATTTACATGATAAATTATGACTTTTTAACTAATCTATTTGAAGATATTTAAACATTTAAGAGGAATAATTGTCAATCAATATGTGGTCTTCAAAGAAATCATTGCAATCTTTCAACTTGATATTTACACCTACAACCCTGAGTAATTTCGTAAATACCCCAGAAACCCTCTATAATCATGAATTACACCCATGGCCCCCAATAGTGTTTGACTCTTACACTCAAAATCCCGTGTTAACTTCCATCGAATTTTCCGTTAATTATAACAGTAACCGTTAAATATTTTACACTCTATAGCCACGTCTCTTCCTCCTCCAACCAGAGCATGCGACCTCCTCCTCATCTTCCAGCCAGGTGACCCTCCACCGCTGCCGACCACCTCTTCCTCTTCCGTCGACCATCCTCCCCTCCCCTCCGCCAAAATTGTCGAAGCCCCCTCCCCCACCCTCCCCCACGAAGCTCCTCCCCTCCAGCCAGCAGCCAACAAGCCCCCTTCCCCCGGGGGGGGGGGGGGTTGGGCAACTGGAGCTTGCGGGAACGGGGGGGGGGGGGGTGCAACTGGAGTTTGCGGGAGGGGGGTATTGCAGCTAGAGCTTGCGGACGCAGGGAGCAAAGGCAGGGGGGTTGGAGCTCGCCATCGGGGGACGGAGGCGCGTGCGGAAGGTGTGGGGGGGCAGCTAGAACTTGCGGGGGGTCGGGGGGTGCTGGAGCTTCCAGGCCAGCGGGGGAGAGTCCAGCGCGGGGGGGCGGGGGCTTGCTGGGGGGAGATCTTCTGATCTGGAGCTTGTGAGCAGAGGTGCGTGCAGGGGGAGCTCCGACCAGAAGCTTGCAGGGCGGAAGCCAACCAGCAAGTCGCGCTTTGTCATCCTCCCTCCTCTCTAGAATGACATCAGTTTGTTTGATCTATAGAATGACATCATATTATAAATATAATGTATTTCGAAGGGCAAAATTGTCAACATATGACTTTTTCTGTCATAGTTCACGGCGAAATACGATGGAACTTGACACAAGGTCATGCCATGTAAAGGTTAAGCATTATTCGGGGTTCTTGATATAATTCATGATTATCGAGGGTTCCTGGGGTAATTACGAAATTACTCAGTGCTATGGGTGTAAATATCCCAATACAAAAGTAGCATCCTTTTGTTTCTACGGAATTTCAGTGCATTATTCAACTTTAGCTCAAACTATGGTTGTGTTAAATCAAGTAATTTCTAAATCTAGCCATAACCCTTGTATTACATTCAAGTCTTGTAAAATTGAAAGTACTTCTTAGGTCCATCTTGATTTATTATCTTGCACCCTTATTCTATCTCTTCGTCACTATTTCCATGCGAAGCCTTACCTCCAACTCCTTTCTCATTAAACTAAGGAATAACCTACATTTTCATTTCGTGTCTTCAAAACAAAAATTTGACCGGTATCATTTCTAGAATTTAATTGCAAGACATTTAATGAACTGGTTTTAGGCGTAAAGTCATTTTTTTGAAGTATCATTATTACTTAAATCTTTAGTGCTTCATTTATCACAAAATATGTACAATTCTTATTTCTTTTTTTGAAAGAAAAACGTGTCTCCGCTGTATAGGTGTGAGCGCAAAAATTTCATCATTACACCAAAAAGTACTCTAATCCTATCACATGTACAATATAAATGAAAAATTATAGGTTCCAACTCTCAGCCAACACCTTTGCATGCGCCAAGCCATTCTCACTATATAATCGATCCTGGCGGAACACCTGAAGGATATGGGAAAATCCTTAAGTGCATCACGGAAGCGTGAGGATCGCATCGTATGCGATCGGGAGTGACTAGTCGCACTAGTTGCTCCGGACAGTGGATTTTAAAAAATTTTAATCCGATGAAACCACATGATCCAAGAACACTTCTCGGATCGTTTCGTCTAAACCACAAGCAAGTATTAGGTTTACCTCTTAAAGCGTGGTTGCGATCGAGTCTCTAAACAAAGAGACCTCCTGTCTCAAGTCCGATCCAACAAAGGAGACGCTTGCAAGCACGTTGATGAGACGTGTGCTCCTCGCAATCCATGTAGATTTTTCAAGCGACGAATCTCCTGATCTCGTATCACGAGATCCGACGTCTTCTTCACGAGCGGGGCACACCGAAGGAGACGGAGATCCACGAGTAGTCGTTCCGGCAGCATAACGGCGATGCGACGACTGCGACAATCCCTCTCTAGGGCATGAAGGTGGACGGTCACAAGAGAGAGAGGGAGAGAGACTTGGCGTGCAGAGAGAGAAGGGAAGAGAGCATATTTCCATTGTGTAAAACAGAGCTAGGATTGCCGCTTCTTATATAATATTTTGGGAGTCCATGGATCTCAATCCATGGAAAACACAAATCAATGGATGAGATTGATTTGTGTTTCTTTCAATGGCCATGATCTTGTTGTAAAAAACAACAATTAATTTAATTTAATATATATTGAATAGTCAATATAAATTAATTTCGAATTAATTCAATTATCCTTGGAGATAACTGGAAAGAGATTAGCCTCTTCCCATAAATAGGGGGACGGCCATCAATTCCAATTAGGACTTGGTGGTCGTCCACCACCTTTAGATGGAATGTGGCTTTTATCTCTTTATCTCATGAGATTACATTATCCCATGAAAATCTTCAATAATTTGCAACAACTTTTGTTGGAAATTTATTCATAGAAATAATTGATAATTATTTTGTGAACATTCAGTCATGCAATTAGAAATTTGTGAATCACATTCACAACCTAAAATAAAATGTAAATTACATTTTCAATTAATTGTCCAATCTGAATCCAATTCACATCAACATTTAAATTGTAAATGTTATTTACAAATAGCTCTCTCTTTAGTATATTATAAGTCACATCTATAATATATATATGAATAATTTGGATAGTCTTATCCACATTATTCATATCCATGATAATTAAATTACATTTAACCATCTTGGATCTCTATTCTCATGTGCCCAGATAATATGAATCACATTCACATTATTCATATCTTTGATAATTAAATCACATTCAATTATCGATTTTCTCAATGCTCGGATACATATATCTACAATAAATTATCCTCGAACTCTTTCAAGGATAATGTGCTTTCTCCGCGGTCCGCGGATAGTTGGAGATAAGGACAAGACTATTGTATGTTCCACGTATAGTGACTTGGATATTGAGATCACATCTCAAATCCATATCTTGCGGACCTCTTATAGATGCTTGATCAAATCAAGACCGCAAATCTAATCTTCTCATTGCATTTGAATCACATTCAGATCAATGTCCAACATTTGGACCAAGATCAGTTCACTTCTCTACTGAGAGGAGTCACGAAAATCCAGACTCGTTTCATCACTCCTTAGGAACAAGGTTCGAAAAAACGAAAGGCGGAACGAGGCGTTTTCTCTGGAAGCGAGGCGAGGCGTAGCCTCGAGGCGGTCGAGGCGTAAGCCTCAGTTTGTATAGAAAAATAATTATGAAATATATAATAAATATATTTATTGGTGAAATAATATAATCTGACAAACATATAGTATGTAACAATGTAATATATGATGATATTACGAAGATAAGAGCATGAAAAAAGAATATGTCAATGCCATAAACCTTTCTACTGAATTTCTACCCAATCAGAAGGAAATCATTGGCTGTAACTATTGCTAAATTTTTTATCTAAAGAGGATTGGCTATAGTTGTCATTATAGATATCCAAGTTGTTGATATGAATCATATGATTTGAATACTAACTATATGTTCTACTGCACTCAAATGAAGAATGGTCTGATATCCTTCCTGTGCCACCATACCCTACCAGTACGGGGGTCTCGCTGCCCGGTCAGCGAGCCTGGGGGCTGGGGGGGCCCAGGTTGCCCCCCCTTGCGGGGGTGCAGGGGGCAGCGCCCCCGTCCCAAATTTTTTTCTTATATGAGTATTCAAATTCGTATACAGTTTTTTATATGTTTAAGGATGTAATAGTAAGAGTTCACTGAAATAATTTGGCATGTTAATGGTAAATATGAATGTGACAGAGGTCAAAGAGGTCAAATTTAAGCATTCATCTTGCATAAATATATACTCAACAACAAGACCTTTATAAACATATGAAAATATGAACATGAATAATTTTTTCCTTTAAAAAAATACTTGAAAAAGCCCTCACGCCTCACCTAGCGCCTCGCCCCGCCTCAGCGCCTCGCCTCGCCTCGACCGCCTCAGGCATCTGAGGCGCACGCCTCAGCCAAGGGGTCTGAGGCGGTCGCCTCAGGGCGTTTTCTCAACGCCCCGTTTCGCCTCGACCGCCTCAGCGCCTCGAGGCGCGTTTTTTTAAACCATGCTTAGGAATGGATGTGTCGTGGTTATACAATCATTTATGATCACATCGCCCTCATGTATTCCTAATATCCGTACACCCTGCATACTGAAAGACTAAGAACACACCCGAAGTTTTATATCTATTTAGACTGTCTCCTTCAGGGTTTTATCATTAAGTTTCTCATTTGACTATTGGGTGTTGGTATCGATCATATACTTTCCAAAAGCATATAACATATCCATGTGTTGATCATATACTTTCCAAAAGCATATATCAAACCTTACAAATTCAGTCAAGCTTCTAAAGTGAGACGACCATGCACAAAATTTGATCCTTCCCGATATCTCATGAGTGAACTCATGTCTTTTGGTTCAACAATGAACTTGTATGATCCCTTTGAGAGATCGTATTACTCATATGTCCTTCCATGTACACCAGCACGCTGGTGTATAGACCTTGATTAGGTCATCAACCTATTGGTCTGCCAAATGTACATACTCAGACATATGGTAACACATCTGTCTCCGATCAGAGGATGCACGCTTATATTATGATAACATACGGCATAGGTCTTTGGTTATCTCGATCTCGTTAAGTCAATTCTTTGACCTAACTTTTCTAACACCTCCGAATCTCTATTCCTATGCAGAGGACCTACATCAAGAGGTCGGTTAGATATAAACCTTTAGAGAAAGGATTGCCATCTCCTTCTCAGGCTGGAGATCATCTCTTAATAATCATTTGGCGGTGCTTGATGTGTCTTCAATCTAACTCTTTAGATATTCATCCAAGCACCAGCCTCTATAATTCAACAATTGAATCAACAGTTGTATGATCATTAAGATGACCATGGTACATAACCTTAATTGCACTAAGGGACCTATTATGAAAATTAATTATTCTTCATTTCATATCAGGGAATGATATTTGCAATAACATTTATTGCATAATGGCTCGCCATGGGCTTGCATGTCTAACACCACCACCCCATTCCTTTCCAACCAGAGCGCTCAGATCACTGCAACACAACCCGACCTCTCTTTCTCCGTGCCCTTCCAATCTACCCCAATGGATTTCCATCATCTAGATATGTTGTCAGTGCACACCGCCTAATACCCTAATAAGTTCTAGGCCCTACAGAGCTCCCACAACTAAAGAAAGGTGATCGGCATCCTCTACGTTCCCCAAACACATTGGGCTCATCGGATCGCCCGCTTGGGTGAAATGCATAATCCTTATCTTTTAAAGTAAAAATGATAGGTATCCAAAACAATGCATGCATATGTTATATAGTAACAATTACATAACCCTATTATAAGATCCATAACTCAAAAAGAGCATTGGCATGCTTAAAAATATTTTTCACATGGAATCTCTCTCGATGGAATACATCATTATGCGCCAACCATGAAGTCGAACTAAATGCCAATGGGCTCAACCAATACATCATGTTATGACCTTTTTTGAAACATGATTCGTTTAATTTCACTTTGTTGGAGGAAATGAGTGCGTTATTTATTCCATAAACCCTAGGCTCTCTTATATAGGAGAGGCGCCTATGGGTAAATTACATAAAGAGTTCATAAGAAGAAAGAAAATAAGAAACTGTACAAAATAACATGACCGCATAACATAACATGTATCTCTACACCCTCCCTCAAGATGGAGCATAGATGTCAATCATGCTCAGCTTGGACGAGCATTTCTGGAATGGTCCTCTAAGTAAGGCCTTGCTGAAAATATCTGCAGTCTGGTCCCCTGAGCTGACATGAGATGTGGAGATAAAATCCCTCTGAATCATATCTCGTATATAGTGACAATCAACTTCAATGTGCTTGGTTCGTTCAAGAAATGCCGGATTATTTGCAATAAATATAACAACTTGATTGTCACATTCTAGCACCATAGGAAGTGGGACATATATATATAACAATAAGAACAGCTTTGACCCACATCATTTCTGTACTGACCTGGGCCATAGCCCTATATTCAGACTCTATACTGGATCTGGCTACAACAGTTTGCTTCTTGCTCCTCCATGAGACGAGAGAATCCCTAACATATACATCAAATCCAGTGGTGGACTTCCTATCTTTGACATCCTGCATAATCTGCATCTACGCATGCTGAGATAGTGATCTCCTTGCCTTTCTTAAATAATAGACCTGCACATGGAGATGATTTAAGATACCTGAGTATCATATGTATAGCATCCATATGTACCTGACGTGGTTGCTCCATGAACTGGCTCACCCGACTAACAACAACGGATATATCGGGTCTAGTAATGGTAACATAGAGAAGTTTTCCAACCAGTTATTTGTATCTCCTTCTATCCACTTCGTCAGTATCATCATCATATAGTCTCATGCTTGGATCCATAGGTGTAGTGGCAGGCCGACATCCAAGCATTCTTGTTTCACTCAGTAAGTCAGTGGCATATTTCCTCTGAGTTATCACGAATCCTTGTTGATTCCTGGCAAATTCCAGCCCTAGAAAATATCTAAGGACTCCAAGGTCCTTGGTGACAAACTCACGACCCAACATTTCTTTTGCCCTCTTGAATCCTTGTATATCATCTCCTGTAATAAGAATATCATCAACATATACCCTAATTGCAACCATACCTCTGGATGTTTTCTGTATAAAGAGGGAATGATCTGCATTGGAACGTTTGTACCCCTGTTTTCCAAAAGCTTTTGGAACCAATCTCTAGGACTCTGCTTAAGGCCATAGATCGCCTTATGAAGTCTACACACCTGTGAATATTCCCCTCAACAGCAAAACTAGGTGTTTGTTGCATGTAGACTTCCTCCTGAAGATCACCATATAAGAATGCATTCTTGACATCTAACTGAAATAGTGGCCAATCTCGAATAGCTGCAACAGATAGAAGAATCCGTAAGGTGAAATGACGAGCAACAGGCGAGAATGTGTCAACATAATCCACCTCATATATACGTGTAAACCCTCGTGCAACCAGACGTGCCTTGTATCTATCGATGCTACCATCTGCATTTTGCTTGACTGTGAACACCTATTTGCAGCCGACAGTAGACACGCCCGTAGGAGTACGAACAAGACTTCAGGTACCTCTCGACTGAAGAGCAACCATTTCTTCCTCCATAGCTAATCGCCATCTACTGTCCTTCAAAGCCTCCTGGTAATTCCATGGAATGTCCACAGCAGATAGGGCTATAGCAAAGTTCCTGAATTCACCATACAGACGATTAAAAGCAACCACAGATGCTATAGGATATGTCGCACAGCTACGCTTCTCTTTCCGAAGCGCAATAGGTAGATTCAGATCAGTAGCCTTCTCATGTGCCCCCTGTAACGAAGCCTGCTCAGGTAAACTGTTAGATCCATCAATAGAAATAATATTCTCAGAACATACCTCATGCGAGCTAGATGATGAGCGATGACCATGAGCAGATGCAAGTCGACGGGTATAGTGGTGTGGCAATGGTGGAACAGGAACTGTAATAGGAAGGGAGGACAATGTAGGCAACTGTGGTTGTGGTGGAGGTGGTGTTGGTGCCGGAGGTGGTGGCATGTATATGCCATCATCAGTATTAGAAGACATCGACCTATCACCTAAAGGGGAGAAGTACATAACAGATTCAAAAAATGTAACATCAGTACTAACATAATATTTCATGCGCAGCGGATCATAACACCAGTACCCCTTTTGTGTCCTGGAGTACCCGACAAGAACACATTTGACAGCTCTAGGAGAGAGCTTGTCAAAACCTGGAGATAGCTGGTGGACAAAGGCAACCGAGCCAAACACACGAGGGGTAAGTGAGAACAATTACTTTTCAGGAAAACCCACAGAGAAAGGAATCTTCTCACCTAAGACAGACGATGACATGCAATTGATAAGACAACATGCCGTTAGAATAGCATCGCCCCAGGAGGAATGAGGAGCACGACTCTGTATGAGAAGTGTCCTAGTGACATCAAGCAAATGACGATGTTTTCTCTCTGCAACTCCATTTTGTTGGGAAGTATATGTACAAGTTGTTTGGTAAATAATTCCTTGGGTAGAAAAATAACTAGAGAGAGTATTGGTACAAAATTTCAAGGCATTATCGGTCCTAACAATTTTCACAAAAGCAGAAAAAATATTACGAACTTCATTTATGAAATTTTTGATAACATTTCCAACTTCAGATTTATTCTTTATTAAGAATACCCACAACAAACGAGAAAAATCATCAACGACAACAAGGTAAAACCTGTGTCCCTGATGATCAAGGACACGACTCGGACCCCAAATGTCAACATGAAACAACTCAAAATTGGAGCTACTACTCCGACTCTGACGACTGGGAAAGGTAGACCGATGATGCTTTCCCAACCGACAAGCCTCACATTGAAAGGACGTGTGAGGTTAAATCTGGGGCAGAGCACGACATAACTTCTGAAGCGGGAGATGACCAAAGCGTAGGTGCCCTATAAATGGTGAAATAGGTCCAGCGGGTAAAGAGGAGAATTCGACATATGGAGGCCGAACTAGGCGATAGAGACCACCCTGCTCACGACCATGACCAATCACGTTGCCCGTAAGGATGTCCTAAAAAATAAGAGAAGATGGATAAAAAATGGCTCGACAATGTAAATCCTTCGTAATCTGGCTAATCGACAACAAATTCATAGAGAAATCAGGTGCATGCAACACATTCTTTAGATACATAGAAGGTGTCAAGCTAATCTCCCCCTGATCAGTAATCGGGGAGTGGGTTCCATCTGCAATAACCACAGTACATCCTGGGGTATCCTGTCTGTAAGCTGTAAGTTGACCCCAGTCTCCACACAGATGATGTATAGCACCGGAATCCATAATCCACTCTATAGTATCAGATCCACTACTGCTACTGAGAGCATAAGTACTACCTGAGGTACTAGAGGAAGCTGAGGCAGCAACATCTGGACGACTCTTGGATACCGGCGAAGGCATCACAGGACCAGATGGGAGTACAATACCCCTCAAACGGGCTACAAGATCATCAAAGCGTTGATCCAACGAGGAAGCAGCTGGAGGCTCAATCTGTTCAACCACTCGTGCAGAAGCCGGGAATCCATGCTTGGAGTAGCATGTATCCTCAATATGTCCAGGGCGATGACAGAAAGTACATGGTTGGCGAACACGACCTCCCCTTCCTCGAGGTCCACGACCATGAAACAAAGAAGAACCACCACGATCTCTGGATGCTGCCATAGCTGAGGGTGTCTGATTTGTAGTGGACGATGGGACAGTGATACGACTGTGTCTGCGAAAAGCTTCCTCCATAGGAGGAATAGTAGAGTCTGCCAATATCTGAGAACGTGCCTCCTTTGGATCAAGTGCTGCCAGGAATACACCTACCATGGTGGCATTCCTATAGGTCTTCTGCTGCGCAGGAGTAGACATAATAGGCATAAAGCTATATAGCTTCTCAAACATCCCGCGTAGGGATGTATATAAAGAGTGTAGTGGCCGTCCATTCTGTTTGATAGTGAAGATATCATGTTGTAGCTGTAAAATCTTCTTCTCGTTCTTAGCTTGTGAATACGTAACAACAAGAATACCCACATCGCTTTGGCTGTGGGCTAATGGAGTATATCATTGGCAATCTCTATTGCTAACGTACCTGAGAGCCAAACTTTGGCATATGCATCATCCGCCTCCCATGAGGCGTTAACCCGTCTTCTCAGCCGGTTCTTCTTCGGTAAGAATGTGTTTCTTACCAATAGACTTCATCATACTCATGAACTGCATAGCCCACAGTTCATAATTTGACCCATCCATCTTGTCTATGAGCTGGACCTCTGAAGGCGCATGTGGAGGGAATATCCACCTTGTTCTCTAACATATTGGCTTGAGAAGACTAGGGTTGAATACTTGACCGGATTGTGTCTACACCAACATAAGGAGATTGGATTGCATGTGTAGACTCATGCACCCAATCTCAGCATGTAATAGGGCTAGGCAACGATGAAGACTTGCACACAGAAGCCCGCGTGATGACGCACGGGCTCGCGGGGCTAGGCATGCACTTGCGCACGGGATAGAGCACACAGCCACACTAGGCGCACGTCGTGCTAGGGTTGTGCACGAATGCTGGTCTAGGCGCACCAAGCGCACGCCGCACTTTAGGTCTGGTGCGCAGATACGGGGCATACCAAGCACACGCTACGCTTTAGGGCTGGGCGCACACACGCACTTGTGCTTGACGCGCAAGCGCTAGGGCACCAACGCACAAGCGCATGGGAGAGAGGAGCAGTGTGTGAGAGAAGGCGCACAGGAAAGGCAATGCTGAGTGGCGATGCCGAAGAGGCGGCGCTGGCGGCGGAAGAAGAGAGAGAGGGAGGGAGGCCGGTAGGTGGGGGTTAGGGTTAGGTATTCGAGCTCCGGTCTAGGACCACCGCTCAGATACCATGTTGGAAGAAATGAGTGTGTTGTTTATTTCATAAACCCTAGGCTCTCTTATATAGGAGAGGCGCCTATGGGTAAATTACATAAAGAGTTCATAAGGAGAAAGAAAATAAGAAACAATACAAAATAACCGCATAATATAACATATATCTCTACACACTTTAATTAATTGATGTTGGTGTTACTCATCTAGAGCTCGCACACCGTCCTTCGTTTAAAAAAGTGTTATTGCCCTCAACCAATCACTGTATGACTTGAAGCAGGTGACCCAAGGGATGCTTTGAATAATATTGCATACGTGGAGTCCACCCGCTCAATCGAGATGTGGAGCTAAACTCCTTAAACTAATCACAACTCTCTTAGACTAATCACTACCGATTCTTGATTCTATGAACTCTTCTCATCATTCACCCCCTATCATCAGCTATAGGAAGATTTTCCTTCCTAAATGTACTTTTGACCTCCAAATCAACTTGCAAACAAACCTCCAATTTCTTAGATTCAAACATGATGAGAGTAGATAAAGCGATGTCTTCCTTCTTCACTGAAAGATCCCTATCTATCCACATCTAGTGATCCCTCCCATTAGAAGAACCCTCAATTATGTCAAGAATCTACGTCAATTGTTGGAAATTTTGCGCCCTAGGCTATGAGAATCTAGAGCCCAATGTAGGAGCCCATGTATAACAAATCTAGTCCTCCACCACACTAGTTAGCTGCCAAACCAAAGAGCCTAAATATTGATCACATAATGTGTGGTGGAGGACTAGATTTGGGCAGCTAGTTATAATTGTTCTAACTATAGAGCATATAGTTAACTGCCATCACCAGTCCTAGAAGAAGGGCATAACTTTGGTAATATAGAGCATATCCTCATCCAAAAGTTTCAACACCCACTTTGCATGAAGAGATTATAAATAACATGTTAAACCTCAACATGTTAATCGTCGACATTCTTAGGCCACCATCTTCCATTGGTTGTGTCATGAATGCTGAATCAACCAAGTCTTGGTTTGTTTGGTTGGAGATGGATTAATATGGAATGGAATCAAAACAAGAATGGAATTAGTGGAATAGAAAGAAACAAGTTTTTCCATTCCATTGTTTGGTTCACATTGGGAATGGAACTTTTAATACGAGCATGTTCCTTCATGTGTTTGGTAAGAGAAAAGAACGGAAACAAGTCAACCTTTTTTTGATATATTTCATTAGCTATAGAATAAAATTGGTATCTCGAACTTCTTTTTTCATATATTGATATAGAGCATCAATATTTAGATCAAAATACAGATTTTTCTAGCTATAATATAATACTAATAGGGAAAAACTGTACAATTGGAAATTTTTTATGCAAATGAATATGGATGTATCAATATCCGATATGTTATTGTATAAGTATCCATTCTAAAAATGGATATCGATAATGATCAATTTGATATTCGTAAATATTCATAGCCGTATGTAAATGTTGAATTCAATACTTTATTATAGTTACATTTTTTAATCATGTTTGATATAATTGTTATAAAATAAGTATATTTAATATTTTTATATGGAATGGAATCAAAACAAGAATGAAATTAGTGGAATAGAAAGAACCAAGTTTTCCATTCCATTGTTTGGTTCGCATTGGGAATGGAACTTTTAATACGAGCATGTTCCTTCATGTGTTTGGTAAGAGAAAAGAACGGAAACAAGTCAACCTTTCTTTTGATATATTTCATTAGCTGTAGAATAAAATTGGTATCTCGAACTTCATCTTTTTGTATATTGATATAAAGCATCAATATTTAGATTAAAATACAGATTTTCTAGGTATAATATAATATTAATAGGGAAAAACTGTACAATTGGAATTTTTTATGCAAATGAATATGGATGTATCAATATCCAATATGTTATTGTATAAGTATCCATTCTAAAAATGGATATAGATAATGATCAATTTGGTATTCATAAATATTGATAACCGTATGTAAATATTTAATTCAATACTTTAATATAGTTACATTTTTTAACCATGTTTGATATAGTTGCTATAAAATAAGTATATTTAGTATTTTTATTTTAACTAGATATACCTTATACCAACTTCAATTTGAAAAAAGGACGTGGATATATACATATATATTTGATCCACTTCCATATTTTATATATATATGGGAGTGGGGAGCGTACACGGGGGGGGGGGGGATAGGTAACTTACCTACACCCGACCTTTTTTCCCATTTTTGGATTTTTTGAATGAAATCTTAGGGAGATTTGCGTAATATATTGAGGGAAATATGTGTTTCAATTTTCATGCAAAACAAACAATCCTAACACATTCATCTAGGAGGGGTCGATTTCCGCAATTCTAAGACCGTTAAAATTTGGTAGTTTGATGGAGATGATAGAAGTTCTGAATTAAGTTGAATTTGGAATGACACCATGATGATATATAGTGATCTAAGTCCCCCAAGGTTTCATTTCAAAAAAATTTAAAAACAATGAAAAGAAGAGTCGGGTCTAGGTAGTTACCTACACCCTCGGGTGTAGGCTCCCTTTTTCCTATATATATTAGTAACCATTTCAAAATGGATACATATACAAATATCACTTTGATATTATGCATCGGTATAAATTTATTTGCAAACATGTTTGATATAATCTTTATGAAATAATATTTAATATATTTATCTCATCTAGATATCCTTTATACCAACTTTAGTATACAAAGATTGAGAGAGAGAATGTGGGAGGGTGCGGAAGCAACGGTGGAAGCGGGAATGGGTGTGTTGGTGCTGGAAGGGAGAAGGTTGTCGTGCCCGATGATCAGAGGGCCACCATCACTGTGGGGAGCGAGAGTGAAGTGCAATAAGACGTGGAGATGACAGAGATGGTAGAGACGGGGAGGGTCTGTGGAGCTTCTCGAAGGTGATGAATCATCCGTTGAAGGCCGCAAGTGGGAGGCTGAAATGATGCTTTCATTGTGGGTCGATTGATCATCTATCATATGTGTGTGTGGCATCCAAGCAACTATGCTTCCAGTGTGGGCGTCCAGGTCACCGACGAAAGGAGTGTGCGGTTGGGGGAACATGGTAGTAGAAGATGGCTGCATCAGAACGCGACTCTGATGCGAGGGTCGTGTCGGTCCAGGAGTTCTTGTCTGATGTAGGGGGCTCATCTCTCAAAAGGCGCGAAATCAGAAGAACCTTTGGAGGGGCTCGTGGTGGGGGAAGGCGATGCGGAAGCTTTGAGGTGAACTCGAGGTAGGATACTAGGTGAGGGAAGATGACACAAGAGTCGATGCGATTTGGTTACACAAAGGGTTGTTGTGCGTTAGGGGCTTGTTATCGACGGAATCCAATGAAGTGCTTTCCTGCACGCTGGAGGTCATTTTACCATCGTAATCGAGGGGTGCAGTCAGGTGGTGGAGATCGTGTTTCATGGATTATGGTTCAGAGGGTGGAGAAGCTGTGTAAACTATCGATGGCGGTTGTTCCCTTACGTTGTAAGCATGTGGAGGTCCTGTAGAAAACCTTAGAACATGTCGAAAAGGTGGTGGAACTATGCTGCTCCAGTTGTGCCATGGTGAATGTTTGGAGGTGGTAGTGTCGACCGGGTGGGGGAGGGGGATGAGCCACTCCTCCCCTTTGTGTGCATTGCTGCAGATTGGTAGGAGATCGGTAGTGATGTGAATTGGTGTGCTGGAGGATGATGGGGTTCGGTAACCGTCGGGGAATTTCAGGGGGAGAAATCTTTGTCGGGAAGTCCGAGGGTCGCCAGATTTGGGGGAGAAGAAGCGAAAGCGCCTCCATCGGGAAACCCTAGCACCGTGCATGGCCCGTCGGGCTTAGTTTTAGTTGGCACCTATTTATCGGTTTTGGATCTAGGATCTTCTTTGAACCCGATCGATGCTACGGGTGTGGATGCTATTACGAGTTCTCATCCTCCGAATCCAACTTCAAAATCCCATTTTCTTTCGACGTTGCTGGAGGTAGACACTGGGCGCCTTTCGTCTGCGTTGTGGTGTGGCATTACGCATGTGATCCTAGAGATGGCAATTAAGTTGAAGCCCTCACTTGGGAACGGAACTGGCTTCCGTCTTTAGTGAAATGATTGGATGGGGGACGGCGCGCTGGGGGAGCGATTCCCGAGGTTGACACAGTTGGCAGCGGCAAGGACGAGCTGGTCCAGCGAGCGTGGGACCAGGGGGCCTGGTCTCCAACTTTTTCCTCAGAGTTATCCGAGCAAAGGGTCGAGGAGTTCTTGGCCCTTCATTTGGAGTTGGTGCAGGGAGGAAGACATCATTTTGCATGGGGAGATGGTAAATTTTCTGTCAAGAAGGCATACCGATTTTTTATGGAAGAGGAGGAAGAGGTTGAGTCAGACTTGGGCGTGGACGTGCGAATGATTTGGCGTTGCAAGCTCCCACTCCGTATCAAGATCTTTCTATGGTTATTTAGGCTGGATAGAGTTCTCGCCAAAGGGAGTAGGGGGCGATTGCTGAGGCGGTGGATGTCTCTTGCAATTGATGTGGGGAGGCAACAGAGGATATGGACCATCTATTTTTCTCTTACTCGTTCTCGACTCAGGTTTGGTGTAGGGCAAGGTTAGCTTGTCAGATGGAGCTGCCTGGACTTTTGGGGAGATATTAGATCTATATGCGGTTTTGGCGATGAGGACAACACCTTTCCTTTCACATTGGTTTGGGCAATTTATTGTGCTAGAAATGATGTAATTTTTGGGGGATTACTTTTTTCTCTGAAAATATGGTCGAGCGTTATCGAGCATTATGTAAGGATTGGACCGCATAAATTCCTGTAATTATATAGTGTTATATATATATTATATTTCTTTGGTGGGTCTTAAAGTGGGATATCACCCTTTTTTACTTCAAAAAATAATCCTCCAAATCTGACTAAGAGACTATTAGGTTCCTCTGTCTCGGACGTCATTGTGTGCTTCTCGGGTTTTGTCTACGACATGAAATTGGTTGCATGATCGGGCATTTCTTCTTCGGATCCTTCCTGTGGTGGTAGCCTGAGCAGGACCCTGTTGATCCACCATTCTATCGGCCTGCAACAACGGGTTGCAGGGGGGATGTTCGGGGCCATGACTTGGTCAACACGCGGTGATGTTAGTCGGGCTCATGAGGGTCGCAATCACGCCAGAATGGAAGCGGTGATGACGATTCCGGTTGGCTCTGGTAGTTTGATTGGCGGAGGCAGGGTCTCGACTTGGGCTCGCGACGATGGCGATAGCAAGCACAAGGGCTTTGTCCCAGGGTTGGGGGTGGCTATTCAGATGCTGATGGCGGTGCCTCCTCGCCGTGCAAAGCTAAGGGGTAGCCTTGAAGGTAGAAACATGATGAAAGGGGCCTTAAATAGGTCAATACTTGAAGGGTAGGGCCTCGATGCCATGATGAATTCGTTGCTCTTTTCTCATAAGCGACGTCGGGCAAACGCATTGGATTGGGAGACAAGGTTGCTCGAGTGTGAGCATGAAAATGATGCATGTGAAGGTGTTGTTGATGAAGGTGGAGGTTCAGAAGAGGGGCCTCTCATGACTCAGGAAGGGGTTGAAAGTGTTGGGGTACAAGAGAGCAGTGAGGGTGGCTGAGTTTTCATCTTTGCAGAGAGAAGAGAACAGTGCAGAGAGGGTGTTTGAACTGGCGGTTGCTAGGGAAGTGGGAGTTCAAGTTGTAGGGACTCCCCCCTCGGTTTCCCAATGAAGCTCGTATCATGGAATATGCAAAGCCTCAGTCAACCGGATAAGCGGTTGGCAGTAGGTTCCATGATGGCTACGTGTAAGATCGACGTGGCTTGCCTGCATGAGTGTAAGATTGAATCATGGGAATATGTAAGATGAAGCTCCACTTCTGGTTCCCATCTTTCTGATTTCATAGCAATTTTGGCTGATGGAATTTCAGTGAGGGGTTATTGTTGCATTGAACTAGGATAGTTTCGATCTGGTTGATGAGATGATATTGGTCCACTCTATTTCAGTGGCCTTGGTGAGCAAGGTTGATTGATCTACCCTACTTCGTTGTTACCTCGGTGTATGGTGTTGCTGGGGCATCCACAAATGTGGCATTGTGGGAGTTGCGGGAAATTAGGTGCATATTTCCGGAGATGGTTTGGCTAGTTGGCGGTGACTTCAATGTCATGCTTTATCGGGTGGGAGAGGTGCGTGAGATCCTTGGTTTGGCCTTTTCATTGAGGTTGTGAAGGAGCTTACCTTAGAGGTTTTGGATGTGGCAAATTGATGTTATACTTGGTGGAGCTCATCGTCTCGATCGCATATTGATCATTTTCTATTATCTGTAAAAGCTTTTGAGATGTTTAGTGTGGCTTCTGTTGCTTCACTCCCTAGGTCCCGTATGGATCACACACCATTGTGCCTGGATTCTTGCAATGGTGGAGGTTCGACATATTACTTCAGATTTGAGCGGTGTTGGATGTTGGAGGAGGGTTTCCCGTGATATCGTGAGTGTGTTTTGGTTGGAATTAGAGGTTGTTAGGGTAAAAGAATACTCAGATGATTATTCCATAGAGCCCTCGGGTCTCTTATATAGGGAGAGAGCCCTTGGGTAAATTACAGTGACGTACAATATATAAATAGAAATTGTGAAACAGTACGCAACATAAATAAGTCTCTACACTCCCCCTCAAGATGGAGCATAGATATCTATCATGCTCAGCTTGGAAGAACATCTCTGGAAAGGTCCTCTGAGCAATGGCTTAGTGAATATGTCCGCAGTCTGGTCCTCTGAACTGACATGAGACGTGGAAATGAAGCCCTTCTGAATCATGTCCCTAGTATAATGACAATCCACCTCGATGTGTTTTGTTCTCTCATGGAAGGCTGGATTGTTGGCAATAAATAATGCTGCCTGATTATCACATTGAAGGTTCATAGGCAAGGGGACATCGACATTCAGATCTTCTAAGACTGCTTTAACCCACATCATTTCTGTGTTTGCCTGTGCCATGGCTCTGTACTCGGATTCGGCACTGGATCTCGCCACAACAGTCTGCTTCTTGCTTTTCCAAGAGACTAAAGAGCTTTCTATGAAGATAGCAAATCCAGAAGTAGACTTACGATCCCTTGGACATCCTGCATAATCTGCATCTGCACAAGCTGAAATAGACAGATCTGTATCTTTCTTGAATAGCAACCCTGTACCTGGGGAAGACTTCAGATATCTCAATATCATGTACAAGGCATCCATATGAACTTGCCTCGGCTGCTCCATGAATTGACTCACCCGGTTTACTGCAAAGGCAATATCCGGTCGAGTTATAGTGATGTATAAGAGCTTACCCACCATTTCTCTGTACCTTCTCTTGTCCACCTCCTCGGTATCATCATCGTACAGCTTCATGCTCGGGTCCATAGGTGTACTTGAAGGTCTGCATCCAGTCATTCCTGTTTCAACTAGCAAATCGGTGACATATTTTCTTTGAGTCATCACCATTCCTTGTGCATTTCTTGCAAACTCTATCCCCAGAAAATATCGTATTGTGCCTAGATCCTTTGTAATGAACTGGCTTCCCAACATGGACTTGGTTATCTCAATCCCCTGTGCATCATCTCCAGTAACCAATATGTCATCAACATATACCATAACAACAATGGTACCTCTAGGGGTCTTCCGGACGAACAGTGAGTGGTCCGCATTTGACCTTCTGAACCCCTGTCGTTCAATAAGCTGGGAAAGCTTCTGGAACCATGCTCGAGGACTCTGTTTAAGGCCATAGATAGCCTTATGAAGTCTACACACCTTCTGAGTCTCCCCCTCAGCAGCAAACCCGGGTGGCTGCTGCATGTAGACTTCCTCCTGTAGCTCACCATACAAGAAAGCATTCTTAACATCAAGCTGGAAAATTGTCCAGTTATGTACCACAGCAACAGATAGGAGGATGCGAAGGGTAGAGTGTCTCGCCACCGGTGAAAAAGTATCCAAATAATCTACCCCATATGTCTGGGTAAATCCTCGTGCTACGAGCCTGGCCTTGTATCTGTCTAGACGACCATCTGCATGATATTTTACCGTAAATACCCACTTGCAACTCACCACAGAGGCACCTGGAGGAATAGGGACAAGAGACCAAGTCCCTCTAGATTGCAAGGCACGCATCTCCTCTTCCATGGCTAGACGCCAGCATTCAGTCTTCATGGCATCCTGATATGTCCGTGGGATCTCCACTGATGATACGGCAGCGGCAAACTTCTGGAAATCCCCAGTGAGACGATGAAAGGAGACATGAGAGGCCAGGGGATATGAGGCACACTGTCTTCGCTGCTTCCTATGAGCAATAGGCCGGTCCAAATCATCCAGAACTGTGTGGACCGGTTGGTCCTCCTCCTGTGGTAAAGGCTCCTGTACAGGTGCAATATTTAACCCATCATCAGTGTTAACATCAGAACATACCTGAGGCGTGTTGGATGGTTGACATGTAGCTTGAGCAGGGCCTGTTCGCCTCGTATAGAACTTAGTAACTGGGGGTGGTGGCGGGGGTGATGATGGTGGTGTCGGTGGAGTAGAGAATGGGCCTAGGCTTGGAGGTGGTGGAACATAGACATTGGAATCTGGTGATGTGGAGGAGACCAATCTGTCACCTGCAGGGGAGAAATACATGACAGGTTCGAAAAATGTAACATCTGCACTCACATAGTACTTGTCATGAACAGGATCATAGCAGCGGTATCCTTTCTGTGTCCTGGAGTAACCCACAAAAACGCACTTGATAGCCCTAGGAGATAGCTTATCAAGTCCCGGAGATAAGCGGTGGACAAACGCAACAGTGCCAAAAACCCGAGGTGTCAGTGTAAACAAGTCTCTGTCGGGAAAAAGAACAGAGATTGGGGACTTTTCCCCAAGAACAGTTGTAGGCATTCGATTGACCAGATAACACGCTGTAAGTATAGCATCCCCCCAAAAGGATAATGGTGCACAACTCTGAATAAGTAATGTGCGGGCAATATCTAGAAAATGTCGATGTTTTCGTTCTGCAACCCCATTTTGTTGAGAGGTGTAAGCACATGTGGTTTGGTGAACAATGCCTTTAGAAGAAAGGAAGCTAGCAAGAGAGCGAGTGCAGAACTCCAATGCATTGTCAGTACGCACATACTTAACAGTAGATGAAAAAACATTCTGAACTTCATTAGTAAGATTTTGAAGAACATTTCCTGCTTCAGATTTATTCTTAAGAAGAAAAGTCCAAGACACTCTAGAGAAATCATCAACCACAACAAAATAGAACCTGTGCCCCTGATGATCCGGGACACGACTTGGACCCCAAATATCTATATGGAATAATTCAAACGGGGAGCTACTGCTCCGACTCTGACGACTGGGGAAGCTAGACCGGTGGTGCTTCCCTAACTGACAAGCTTCACAACGAAAAGAGGAACTCGGAGAGATCTGAGGCAGGAGGTGACGCATCTTCTGTAGCGGCAGATGACCGAACCGAAGATGCCAGGTGTACGGAGAAACGGAGCCCTGGGAATGCAAGGAGACGCCAGCGTAAGAGTTACGAACGAGACGATAGAGGCCATTGTGCTCAGAACCACAGCCAATCACCCTGCCCGTTAGTATGTCCTGAAAAATAACAGACGATGGATCAAAAATAGCACGACAGTGCAAATCACGTGTAATATGGCTAATAGATAAGAGGTTCATAGAAAATTCAGGAGCATGTAGCACATTCTGTAAGTGCATAGAGGGTAGCAAAGCCGTCTCCCCCTGACCGATGATAGGGGAATGAGTGCCATCAGCAATGAGCACAGAGCGACCAGGCTGAACAGCTCTGTAGGACTGCAGAATATCTTTCTCACGGCATAGATGATGGGTAGCTCCAGAGTCGACAATCCATCCTGTGAGGTCATGACTATGAAATGAGACTGAAGAACTACCTGAGGCACTGGCTGAGGCAGATGTACTAGCTGACGCCGAAGCCGCAACATCAGAAACTTCAGCACCCTCTGATGATGATTGTGGCATGATATCACGAAGTCGTGCCACCAACTCTTCGAACCTGTGATCTGGAGTAGATGCTGGTGGACCCTGAACATGATCAGCTACTCGTGCAGAAGGAGGAAAGCCATGCTTGGAATAGCATGTATCCTCTGAATGACCAGTGCGGCGACAGAATGAGCACGTAGAGCGTATGCGACCTCCTCGGCCACGTCCACCACTTCCTCTGCCACGAAACGAGGACGAACCACCACGTCCCCTGGAAACTGCCATTGCTGACGGAGATGCAGTCGGTGTATTGGACGGAACAGGTACACGACTGAGCCTCCTGTATACCTCTTCCATCGGCGGGATGGTGGCATCTGCTAGGATCTGAGAGTGTGCTGCCTCATACTCCGAGTCTAGAGCAGCGAGTAAGACGCCAACCATAGTGGCGTTGCGGAACGTATTCTGCTGTTCCGGCGTGGCTGTAAGCGGAATGGTGCTATAGAGCCTCTCGAACATGCCACGAAGCGACGTGTACAGGGAATGAAGAGGCCTCCCATTCTGCTTCGTGGTAAATATATCGTGCTGCAACTGGAGCATCTTCGTCTCGTTGCGTACCTGAGAGTACGTCATGGCCAAAATATCCCACATCGCCTTAGCGGTGGGCTGGTGAAGAACATCATTCGCTATCTCCGTCGTGAGCGTACCTGAGAGCCACACCTTGGCGTACGCATTATCAGCCTCCCATGAAACATAGATCCCTGTCTTCTCCGGCGGTTCATTCTCGGTAAGAATATGCTTCTTACCACACGACTTCATGAGACTGAGGAACTGCATTGCCCACAGTTCGTAGTTTGTCCCGTCCATTTTGACGATTGGTGCCGAACCTTTGAAAGCACCTATGGCGGGCATATCGAGCTTTTGTTCTGACATAATGCCGGAGAAGAACACCTACTGATAAACCAAGAAAATGTTGTCTACCAAGACCTTTTAGGATTCAAGTGCATATGTAGACGTTATGCACTTGAATCCAACATCTATCCGAGGCCGAGTGAAGAAGCGGTACCCCGGTGGCGAGTAGAGGCTTTGGAAGCCTCTACCAACTCGAGACGGTGGCTGGGAGAGGTCCCAGCAGCGGCTGGGGGTGCTGGGTGGAGAGAAAGGGCTCCCCGGCGGCGGCTGGAGGCCGGGGAAGGGGCGAAGAAGGGCCGGCGGCAGAGGGGCTGGGGCCCGGCGGAGGGGCTGGGGCCCGGTGGAGGGTGTTGGCGGAGGGGCTGGGGCCCGGCGGAGGGAGCCGGCGGAAGGGCTCGAGAGGTCGGCGGCGGCGGGGGTGGGGGGGGGGCGGTGGAGAGAACCCTAGGTTAGGGCTCTGATACCATGTTAGGGTAAAAGAATACTCAGATGATTATTCCATAGAGCCCTCGGGTCTCTTATATAGGGAGAGAGCCCTTGGGTAAATTACAGTGACGTACAATATATAAATAGAAATTGTGAAACAGTACGCAACATAAATAAGTCTCTACAGAGGTTGGGGGGTTGCCTACGGTAAGGTTCACGTTAAAGCTATTCGTGTTGCGGTACAGACTGTCGGTGTTCAGGAGGGACTCTTGCAAGGAGCAAGAGCTGAGGAGAAATCAAGCGCTGGAGTTGGTGAGGCTGGATTTACTGGAGGAGGACATGGAGCTGGATGGCGAGGGGCTCGTGAGTTGCAGTGTTGTACAAAAGATCCTGAAGGAGGACATGAAGCAGGAATATGAGTGGGTGTAGAAGTCGTGTTAGAAGTGATTGACGAAGGGTGATGCCAATACCAGATTCTTCCACACGATGGCAAAGTGTAGGAGAAACTCGGTTCATTCGGTAGAGGTCGGGGGAGAGGAGTTCCATGGGGAGGGGATGTCGCGAGGGCGGTAACAAATTATTTCAAGGGCATGAGCAAGCACCTTCCACATTGTAGATTATGGTGGTTGGAGGTGGGAGTGAGCCACATTTCTGACCCGAATGCGGAGGCGTTGACGAGACTGTTTGGGTTGGATGTTTTGAGGCCTTGCTTGGCTTGAATCCGGACGGATGACTTGGGCCAGATGGCTTCCTTTTTTTCTTTTTCAAGGAATTCTGGGACTTGGTTGCTGAAGAGGTGATGGGGTGATTGCTGAGTTCGTTGAAGGGAACTATGGTTTTGATTGAATCAATCAATCACTTATCTTTTTGCTCCACAAGAAGGATGTTGTGACATGAATTGAAGATTACAGACTGATTGCGGTATCCAATGCGGTTTATTCGTTTGTGGCTAAGTTGTTGGTCAGTCCGTTAAGGGAGTACTGAACAAGATCATATCACCAGCGCACTTCTTGCCTGGAAGGCAACTAGCTCATGCATAATGTGGTTCTGGCATCTGAGATTGTGGTGGGCTGGCACATGAGGAAAGTTAAAGGTATTCTGTGGAAGGTGGATTTCTCGAAGGCCTATGATTGTGCCGACCGACGCTTCCTTTGGGCATCTTTGCACAGACGAGGTATCCCTGACAGATGGATTTCAAGGATAAAGAGGTGTATCACAACCGCATCTTGTGCGATTCTTGTTGATGGACAACCGAAAAGGGGGTACTTTCAGCCACAACACGGGGTTCATTAGGGTTGTCCTCTAGCACCTCTTCTCTTTGTTCTTACGACTGATGCCTTAACGATCATGGTGGATTGTGCCGCCTCTGGGGGTTTTTGCAGCAACTACTCAAGGGAGGAGATTTCCATTCCCTTCCTTCAGTATGCGGATGATACGCTACGGGATGGAAGTCTATTTGCTTATCCAAGGGAGGTAGAACGGTATTGCTGCGTTCAGTTTTGGCCGCTATCCCTATCTTCTTCATGTCTTCTAGGTTGATGCCTGTGGGGGTGTGGAAGAGGCTTGAGACCATCATTAGGTGTTTCTTCTGATCGTCATCTGAGCAATTAAATGGGTTTCCATTGGTGGATTGGAAGATGATGACGTGCTCAAAGGAGGATGGGGCCTTGGTGTTCATAGCTTGGAGGACATGAATAATGCCTTGCTGAACCGGTGGCTCGCCTGCATCTGGGGCGATTGTGACAATCCGATTTGTATACTAGTCAGGAGGATATGTGGGTCTGATCTCTCTTTTCCTAATCCCAGTGATCTTGGTCTCACTTTCGTACTTCTGGAGAGGCATTTGTAGAGTGGTGTAGGAGATCCACCCGTTCTTGAGACGTTGTTGGGGACGACATTGGGTTTCGATTCTGGATGGATGATTGGAGTGAGGGCAGGGCTCTTCATGCGAAGTTCCCATGGCTAAAGGCATTGGCGGCGAACCTAGAATGCTCGGTGGCAGAGGCTTGGGATGGTCATTTCTTTTTTCCGTAGTTTATAGATTAGAGATCTCAAATTACCGGTTAGAGGAGCTTATGGTCTTATTTGAGGAGCTTGTGAACGTGGCTGGGCCCACTGACGGACATGACCGTTGGATCTGGTGTGACGGTTCCTTCTCGGTTTGGAAGGCTTATAGAACCTTGAAGGCCCCCCTATGACATTTGACTTGGAGATGTGCGGCGGACTGCATGCAGATATGGAAGTGGAAGGTTCCAACTCACGTGAAGGTATTCCTTTGACTATTCAAGAGGAGAAGATTGCTTACTAAGGAAAGATTTACGCGTTTCGTTCTGTCAGTTGACTCGATGCACCCCCGGTGCTTGGTGGACGTTGAGAATGCCGATCACCTCTTCTTCACTTATGGAAGCTCTGCGGTGGCCTGAAACCTTTTTGGGAGTCAGGCGGTGCGTACCAACAATGTCTTTGATTTCTGGAGTTCCATTGGGATAGAATGGAAAGATACGAGGGAGAGATCAGGGCCCGTGGTAATTATCTGGTATGATTTAACAAATGTAATAATGGAATCATAAAAGAATGATGATTCCATTTCTCCCTCTAATCCATTGTAACAAATGGGGTCTAAGGATATACCATGATTCTCCCGCTCTAAGATAGATCATAAAATTTTCCTCGTTACGGACTGCAAATACAATCACACCCCCATCGACAACAAACGAGCAGAGAGAACATATGCATGGCGGACAAAATAACTTTGAAAAGCACGAGATAACCATCCTCCGACAGACATGTAGCCTCTAGATAGCCATCTTCCTCGCTAGCTTCTTCGCCATCAACATCCAGTATCCCAGCCTAAGACTACCACCATCTAAAAACAATCCCAAGCAAGGGAGTGTCGAACTTGTGTGCTAAGAGCTCCAAGCTTACATACACTCAACATCTGTCTCATAAGACAACCCGGAAGGAACAAATCCCGAATCTTTCTGTTCACTTTGAGAGCCGAAATATCACCAAGAATCTCTGAGATAGTTGAGATCTCTCTAGCCTCAACCTCCCCTACCTCGATAAAGATCGTATCATCAACATAATGCAATCCCGAAATTGGGAGTTCCTTAAGCTTGTATCTCTGACAAAGACCCCACTATGCACAACATGTGATGACCAGTTAGTATATTTGCGACAATAATAAACAATAGAAGTGCTAGGGCATAACCCCAACTGAGCTACCTTTGTGACCGATAAAAATTACCCTTTGAACACCTCGTTCAACAACATAGAGTAAGATGCAGTCATGATTCATCCCTTCATCTTAGCATTCCAAATCTCCAGAAAGCCTCTTCTAAGGAGAGAAGCGCAAATAATTGCTAGTCTATACAATCATAAACCTTAGAGAAATCAACTTCCCAAAGCATTTCCTTTACATGCTGTCTTTTCCACTCAGCAACCATCGTCATGGTTATTACCAAGCTGCACCATATGCTGGTCGCCATGGACAATAATGGAATGGATGAGCTTCCTCCTTGACTTCAAGCCCGTTTTCTTCTTTGGTTGCAAGTTCTGGTGGTGGTTGGAGTTTCGTCAGGACCAGCGATTTCAGGGTTTGACGCCTCACGCGCTTCATTCTATGGATTTCTTAGGGTTTTGTGGGTCCAATTCAGTGGGACTGAATCTTCAATTGGAGGCTCTCGGATCTTGTGGTGGGTATGGATGCCGTCAGCTATCAAGTCTTTCGTTAGGGGTCAGACCTGTTTAACCAACACGGATTCAACGGGGTTATTCTCACTCCACAGATCATGTTGGGGGCTCCATTTGAAGCACGGTTTGCTGGATCATTAAAACCTGTCAGTGATCCTCTGCATGGTTTGCTTGCAGTCACTGGTGTATCTTCAGACTCCATCATTGGGTGGGGATTCCACATGGCCGGAGCTCCGATATGACCAGACGAACCCAGTTAATGGTGGCGATGGGGAACACCCATGTAAGAGGTGCAAAGCCTCTTAATATGAAATGTTACCAACCCTCTTATCTGAACTGCTTCCCCTTGCATATTTCTCGTGCAAATCATATCAAACCCACATAACTCAGAAATTGCTGTGCTTTACAACCTTGGAAGATAATAAGTGAAATTGCAAAATTGGGATTAATAGTTGAGAGTGGGTTCAAAAGAATAAAGGAGTTTAGGGCTATAGCAAACTTCACTCTCTGCCATACAAGACGTGAAAAAAATGCACCTTCATCCCGAGAATCTGGGAATAATAACAGCTTTGGGTTGCTTCTTGGTGCTTTTTCAGGATAGTTAATGGACATGTACGATTTTAACCGTATAACGTAACTCTTAAATCTGAATCTATTATCAACTTTCACTGCAGCCTGGTCATGTGAATTTTTTCCCATTCTAATATGATTATGTTGTATTCCTTGATGAATACCAGTGTTTTGACTCCGTACTATAAGGAAGATGTGCTTTACTCAGAGGATGAACTTAACAAGGAAAATGAGGACGGGATATCAATACTATTTTACCTGCAAAAGATTTATCCTGGTATCATGGGGAACATTATGTTTATTAGCTTTTTCTTCCACTGCATGGATCTTGATGTGTTCTTCTTAACCTCTTACATGTAATTTCCAGATGAATGGAGGAATTTCTTGGAAAGAATCAATGTCACAAAAGACGAAGATGCATTGAAGGACATGGATGCAGTAAGGAAATGGGTGTCTTACAGGGGACAGACTCTTTCAAGAACGGGTTAGGTTTAGTCAAATTGATGCTTGTCTCATTTTTTGCGATATCTTCCTATTCAGACTACCATTGATTTATTAGTCAGGGGAATGATGTACTATAGACGAGCTCTAGAACTTCAAGGTTTCCTTGACATGGCAGAGGATCAAGGTGTGTGACTTGTGTATCATTTTTTCTTGACTAATTTACTTGGAAGTCATTAACTATACGTCCAATTTCAATGTTGTACTCGAACTTTAAAAAGTAAAAATGCGGTACTCAATCTTTAATATTTGTTCATGGTCCACAACTACTAAAATGTAGTTGTTTGTTTTGTCTTTCTAATATTAAATAACGTTAATTCAAAACCAATTTGATACAAATCTTGTTTGTTTTGTCTTTCTAATATTAAATAACGTTAATTCAAAACCAATTGATACAAATTTTAAAGATTGAGTACCACATTGTTAAAATTTTAACGTTCGGGTACAACATTGAAATTAGGCATATAGCTTATGAAGTTGTGTAATTTAATCTTTTTTCTTTTGTGTTATATGTGATTTATTGTTTAATTTTTTTTTTATTATCTCTCACATGAATTTAACTATTGCTATCACTCTAGCCATTTTTGATGGGTACAGAATGATAGAGCCAGAAAAGAAATATAACGATCAGCAGGCATTTGCTACTCGTGCTGTAGCTGTTGCAGACATAAAATTCACATATGTTGTTTCTTGCCAAATATATGGCATGCAAAAAAAGTCCAGTGATGTGCGAGACCGGAGTTGTTATCAGAATATTCTCAACCTCATGCTAGAGTAAGAATCCTATTTTCCTTTTTCTGCGGTTATAATGAATGCCATTTTGGTTTACATCTTTTGGCCATTAATTTTCTGCAGCTATCCTTCATTGCGTGTTGCTTATATTGACGAAAGAGAGGAAACAGTGGATAATAAATCAGTGAAGGTTTATTATTCTGTTCTTCTCAAGGGCGGAGACAAGCTAGATGAGGTATTGCACCCATTTTATGACCTACACCTAGATCATACTTTTATTGCAGCAAGTTTATTTGTTACTCTTCAATAAATTTATAACATGAAATAAACAGTATTTGGCTGCTGGTTTAAAAAAAATAGGTTTTTCTTCTGCGTCCCCTGTTTCATTGTGTATCTTGAAATCAGAACTTCCAGTTATTCACTTTCTCTACATTTCCAAGTAAAATGTGATTATAATCTTGTTAATGCTGATAAGAAAGTAATGTGACCACATCAGTGGGCAATTTCACAACATATAAAGGTCATTTCACTTTTATGTAATATAGAGGTTGTTAGAGTATGTGTCTACAAATGGGTAATCGGATCCCTCCACGGTCCAATTACAACATCCACAAGTTTTATCCCGCATTGTTTGTGAGTGGGACTTGGTCTTATTGGTAGGGCTATATAAGAAGCCCCAGACCACCGGCATTCATTGAGAGAGAGAAATAACAGGAGACCCGACCCTCAAGAGGCCTTCTCCCATGGGTTCATCCTGCTCCTTATGGAGTAAGGTTTCACGTAAGTACCCGTGTTCTTCCACCGTTATTATCTTGTTTATCTCTGATTATGCTTCCACGTTCTCGTTTTCTACATTGTATCAGAGTAGGTTCGGTTCTGAATTTATTCTTGAAAAGTCTAGATTGAAGAAAAAAATCTAGGATTTCTGAAACCCTAATTTGCATAGTTCAGTTATCAGATCGGGTTCGAATTTAAGGTTTTGTTATTGAAAGTTTATGTTGGTTATTTCTCATGTACGAGATTTGAGATCTGTTCAACATTTTGAAGAGTTCCAAGATTCTTTCTACGCATATGTGCAACTTTTGAAGATCATGTCATCGTTATCGCTGAGTTCTAAGGTTTCTGATGAAACCCAAGTTCAAGTCTCAATCAACGACGATAAAAGCGGATCAGATCACATCGTGATGACGATAGATAGCCTCGTCGGCCTCGTCGATCGCATATAGAGCACATGCACTGTCCTCGCGACCACGACAACGAAGGTGGAGCACCTCCAGGTGGATGTTCCCACCACGATGGCTACATGTGATGAAATTCTTGTTCCCACCTTCCAAGCCATGGCCCTAGCTTCTAGATGAGCAGTGATGGTCCCAATAGCCGACAGCAAGCGCAACCCCTAGTGGCTGGGAGATCTTCGATTTTAGTGAACCCTAAGAAGCTACAGGTGGTGCCTCCCTCCATTGCCAGATGGTGTATCTAGACCCTTCACCGGCATGATTCTTCTCGACATTGGTAAAAGTGTGCCATCTCCAACAAAGGCAACATCTCCATCCATGGCGCACTACTCCAACGCATAAGAGCATGTCCAGATCTGCAGATCAAGCCTCAGCTCCCAGGCCATCACGTTCAATCCCCGATGGCGACACACATGCGCTCACCAATCGTGAACCTTGATGGCGGTACCCCTTTCCATCTCATGTTGCTACTCCTGAGTGTGTAACTCTAGGTGACAATGATCCTTGCCTCATGCAGGCCTCCTTATCTAGAGCCCCTATTCCCAAGAACTCCCAGACAACGGCGACGACTCCTTCCGCATTGACATCGAGAGACTGAAATGAGATTTTCTACGATGGGTTCTTTCTATAAGAACCCTATTCCAAATAGAAGAATAGAATTGATGGGGGAGGTTCTTTTTAATTGGGCATATCGTATGACCCGTATGTGGCCCTGGAAGTTAAAAAGGAGGGGTGAGGAAGATATTGGGCCCAATTGGGCTGCAATTCCCAACAACAACAACAAAGTCTTTTCCCATATTAAGTAGGGTCGGCTACATGGATTCTTCGCCTCCATTCATATCTATCTTGGGTCATTCTCGGGCTTAGATCCACAAAACTAAGATCTCTTCGGATAGTCTCGATCCAACACTTCTTGGGCCTTCCTCGCCCTCTCTTAGCCGGTTAAACATCCCAACACTCGCATCTCCTAGCTGGTGCATCACCCGGCCTCCTTTGCAAATGACCAATCCACCTTAAGCGGTTTTCTTGCAACTTATCCTCGATCGGAGCTACACCCACTTTCCTTCTGATTGCATCATTCTGAATCCGATCTTTACGTGTATGTCCACACATCCACCTTAGCATTTTCATTTCTGCAACTGACATTCTCTGCACATGTCAATGGTTCACATGCCAACATTCAGATCCATAGAGCATACCATGTCTCACGACTGCTTTGTAAAACTTTCCTTTGATTTTCATTGGAATTTTCTTATCACATAGAACAACAGAGGCTCCTCTCCACTTAGCCAACCTGCATTTATTATATGGGTAACATCTCCGTCAATTTCCCTATCATATGACAAAATAGATCCCAAGTAAGAATCTTTCTTCTGAATGTTATCGTCTCCAATCTTCACCTCGATTCCTTGATTTAAAAAATCAACTCCATAAAAAAAGGGGGAAAAGGCATAAAAAAGAAGGAAGTGGGCATTTTTTTAAAGTGAGATTTTTTAAAAAGGAATATCAAACAAAAAAGTCGTACGAAAAAAAGGAAAAAAGGGTGAAAAGTCGATTCTGAGAAATGACTTATTATGGAAAATCGGTGGGATGGGCCTCCTTTAGAGATCCATCCAAAAAAACTGTATTTATAAATTAATAGATAAAATAATTACATCCGCCAAGATTTATAAAGGGCCATGGCATGCCCTAACACATTTTCAGAATAAAACCTCCCCCTCTCAAACAATAGATCATTTCTTGTTAACTGCAGTGACCACATGATCACACAGATTTTCACTCTTCCTTCCTCAGAACCCGTCCATCTTCTGCAGAGGGAGTTCCAAAAGAAATCCTTCTCAATCCAAACTAGTGTCGGACAATCCACATTTTGCCACGCCTCCACCAAGCAAGGGCACCTGGGAAAAATCTGACCCTCCTAGTCGCCATTAGGATTCACTCTCACCTGAGCAACCACAGGAAAACCTTCACTCTAGCTGGAATCTTCCAACCCCATATTCTCGCACAGTACCTGTTGAGCTCCATATCTGTTGTGGATTGCTGATATGAGAAAATCATGTATGGTTTCTTGACCATGAAGACACCGTCCCTCCAGCACCACGAATCACACCCTTCTGTTGGCACCTCAACTCTACCCAATCTGATAGAAAAACACAGAAACTCCTCAAGTCTCTGCTCAGACAAAACAACATCAAAAAGAGGCGTCCATGAACCGTATACCCACACATCCGCCACCGAAGTGTCCTTGTTCGTTGCCAAGGCGTAAAGCCTAGGATACAGACAGAGTTGTAAAAGTCGCCCGACTGGCCCGACTCGTAGGTCCGACTAGTCTAGTCAGTGGGGTGGCCGACCGAGTACCGACTAATTCCGACTAAGTACACTAATCGACCGATTTTTTTGCTTGGAGATACCATATTCTTATATGTTTTGTTTTTAAAGCAAATTTATTATAATATGCTCAGTATTTTATTTAAATTCAATTACTTTTTTTATTTTATGATGTCAGTATAAAAATGTACAAAATTTATATAAATATATGTATAAAAATGAGTTATATATTTAAAATAATCATAAAATTCAAAGCCGATTAAAGTCCGACTAAATCCGATTAGTCGTCCGACTGCCGATTAATCCTTAATCGGTGACCCAACCGACCGAGTACCGACTACCGACTTTTGCAACCTTGGATACAGATCACCCAACACCCCTTCCTCTGTCCAATCGTTCGTACAAAATCGGAAACCCTGTCCATTCCCCAAACAGTCGAAGCAAACCCACCAAGTCTGGCAGGATAGAACACACCCTCTCCAAAACTTGGTGCGAGCAGCAACACAATCCGCCCTAACCATCAGATTTGATGTAACACCATAAATTGAGCGAACCAAGCTGGATAGAAGGTCGCTCCCCAGGCCCCAAATCCTCACAGGTTATTTTGCCAGTAGGGCCCTGTTCATTTCATTAAGCCGCAACACACCAAGATCCCCCTCCCATATTGGAGTGGTCACCGTAGACCAATCAACCAAAGCAAGGCCCTTGTCCTGCACAGATGACGACCAAAAGAAACGACGCATCAAGCTCTCGAGCCTCCCACGGATACCAATTCGTAGAACCCGAGTGGAGATGAAAAACACAGGGATGGCAGACAATATTGCCCTGATCAAGGTCAACTTCCCAACCTTCGATAAAAAAGTCGTTTTCCACCCGACCAGCTTCCTGTCTATTTTCTCAACCAAAGGCAATCAATCGGCATGCCACGACCTCCCCATCAACAAAGGCAGGCCCAGGTAGCTGATAGGCAATGATTTCTGCTCAGTCCTCAAAATAGCCCCACACGTCTCCGCAACCTCGGGAAGCAGGTTAAACGGCACAAAAGCAGACTTTGATCCGTTTACTTTCAACCCTGAAAGCTCCCCAAAGATGCCAAGCAACGCGCTTACTGCTCCACACTCCATCTCACCTCCCTCAACAAAGAACAGAGTGCCATCCATATACTGCAGCACTGACACAGAGATATCGCCTCTAGTGAAACCCCTGAAGAAACCACTCACCTCCGCCAGCCCAGCCATCGTAGCCAACCCATCCGCAGCCAGGATAAACAATAACGGGGCCAAGGGACAACCTTTCTTCACTCCCCATTGCGGATGAAAGGAACCCCCTCATGTTTTCCATTCATCAGAACCGAGAAAGAGGCGGTTGTGATGCACCTCTTCATCCAATCCACCCATTGCTTCGGGAATCCTCTCATTATCAGCGTTAACCAGAGAAACTTCCAACTCAGACTGTCGTAGGCATTAGAAAGGTCAACCTTCTACAGAAAACCCGAGATGCCCCTCCTTCCAGTCCGCTACCACCTCCGTTGCTACAATCATGCCCTCCAACAACTGTCGTCCCGGAAAAAGGGAGAGATTTTATTACCCTCATCTTCTGTTTTTCTCCCAACTTAGTCGATGTCATCTTTTTCTGAGTAGATAGGAGAAAAGGGGAGTATTGTATAAAGCATTCAAATTTTGACTCTATCAGTTCAAGGCACTCCGTGTTCAAGTGACCCAGTTCTCCAACGAGGAGACTCAGTTTCAGACTACATTCTCTAGTGATCTTGAACTCTAGTACAAGGTCCTTCCGAGGTTCCTATGCGAGGGAACCCATTTCAAGGTCCCATTGAGAAAGACTAATCTTTAGATATCTATGTGTGGATATTCCCATGATGTTCTTTGATTGGCTGGAGCAATCTTCAGTGAAGGAGACATGTCGCAGGCCATATTTCTCTGATAAGGAGATTCATTCCAGTTTCAGTGACACTGCGTAGTATAAAGCACAAGTTCTTTAATAAAGAGACTTAGTTTAGTTACGATAACTCTGGCAGATGCAGTATAAAGCACACATTCTTCGATGAGGAGGCTCGGCTCGCACTCCAGTCCTCGTATGACTCTGATTTATGGGGGGAGTTGCGGACTGGTAGGGGAGATTTTTCGAACATCCCGTGACTTATTATAGGTGACTTTAATGTAATGTTGTTTGGATCAGACCATTCTGGGGATGGGGGGCGAGGCCCATGGTCTATGTTGTTTCTGGATTTTGTTGGAGATATGGAGTTGGAGGTTGTTGATGCCACCAATGGTCGTTACACGTGGCGTAACAACTCATCGAGATGTCGTTAGCGTATTGTAATAGAGGCGGAGACCATGCTTATATTTTTTTCCTCTCAGATACAGAATTGGCCAGCGTAAACAATAGTCTAATCTTTCAACATGGATTTGAGCAAGAATACATGTAACCGACCCTACTTATAGTGGGAGAAGGTTGTCATTTTTTATATTTATTTATATAATACAAAACTATTTGGCACATGCTTGTATTTTTTATTTTTCCTCTCAAATACTGAATTGGCCAGTGTAAAAAATAGTCGAATCTTTCAATATGGATTTGAGCAAGAATCCATGTAACCGACCCTACTTATAGTGGGAGAAGACTTCGTCATTTTTTCTCTCAGATACAGAATTGACTGGTCAGAGTGCATGAAAACCCCATGCTGCAAATCTATCTTATTTGGTCGAATATCCGATGCCTGAGACTAAACTTTGTAACAGCTAAGTTCAAACATGCACTCCTTGCTGTCATGGAGCCACTGATCAACAAGAATGCATTTTTTTAATCTTCGACTCTGTTAGACATGACGCTGTATAATTTAAGAAAAATCCTCATCTATCTTTTAAATCATTACAGGAAATTTATCGTATAAAGCTTCCAGGAAATCCAACTGCTATCGGTGAAGGAAAACCTGAAAATCAAAACCATGCCATAATTTTTACTCGTGGAGAAGCGCTTCAGGCTATTGACATGAACCAGGTTAATCATTACTTTATATTGCACTACCAAGTTTATTCAAATGTAGATATAAGTGTAGTTGACCGTTTTCTTCTTTACATTTTTTCATACAGGATAATTACCTTGAAGAAGCATTTAAAATGAGAAACGTATTGCAGGAATTCATTAGGCCACATAGTGGGAGATCTCGGCCCACAATTTTAGGCCTTAGAGAGCATATTTTTACTGGAAGGCAAGTAACATTTTTTGAGATAAATTTTATTATGTAATGGGTATCAAATATTCAATATAAGAGAAATATGTCACTAATATATGCTGAACTCTATTTATTTTCAGTGTATCATCACTTGCATGGTTTATGTCCAACCAGGAGACCAGTTTTGTTACTATTGGTCAGAGAATTTTGGCAAATCCTCTCAAGTAAGGAGTGTTATTTAATCTATAATTGAAGTGTTCAAGTACATTCGGCTAAGTTCCCTTTTAATTTCTTTCACAATGTTAAAGTTATTATGGATTCTAACATTTAACCTGTGGTGCATTTTAATTATGTGTAATCACCACGTAAAACGTTGCTACAATACAAGCCTTAAAGAAGCAGGCAGACAGTTTCTGGTTTACAAAATATATGGAAATTTTCTTTGAAAAAAAGGAAATGATGTGCCACCTCCCATTGTTATTTAGCATGTAAGGCAATTTCTCCTTGCTATATTTTGACACTCCCCTAGTTAAGCTAAGTGCATTAATCATGCAGGGGCCTCCTTAGTGTTTCCTTAATTTCATTAGTGGCAAACCTTTCTATTATCTTCTACGGTTTTGATGCATGGAAGATGGTGAAAATCACATATAACTGGAGTTCAAGAAGTTGTTACATGTCCCTTTTCGTTCATTGTCTTTAGTTTTGATGCATGGTAGATGGCAAAAACAACCAATAGCAAGACATCATATATAAACATTTCACGTGTCCCTTTATTGTGTTCCTACATTTTGTCTACCTTAAATAACATCCTAAATCCTATTCTCGTGAATTTTTATTTTTATCCATTGATGTGATTTTAGCTTTGATACACATGTAGGCTTGTCGAGTCCATTGATATAGATGTTTTTCTTTGTTGGATCAAAAGAAGAAACACCTAGCTTCTTCATGTAGATAATATCACATGGATGCCTGATTGATATTAATCCAACAACAATAACAAGAGGGAACGATCTCTTGTTTCATGTATAGAATCTTCATGTATAGATCTTCTTGATTTGGTACACAACAACCCGTTTCCTCCAAACAGTTGTAATTGGATGACTTACCTTGTCTCATATAATATTTTCCTTCTGAAATTATTGATTTAAATATGGTTTCTCCAAATAAAGGTGAATGATGAGTTTTTGTAGTTTCTTTGTGGAGAGAAAAATATAACTTGATTATGAAAGGGACCATAAGGCTCTCTTATATAGAGAGGAGAAACGTTAGAGTGCAAATTACATAATAAAGATGAAAGAAACAGAAAATACATAATAATATGGGAAGATAAATATAACTCTCAACTCCCCCTCAAGATGGGTCATAAATGTCAATCATGCTCAGCTTTAAACATCTATGGAATGATCCACTGGCTAGAGTCCTGGTGAAAACATTCGATGTTTGTTCCCCTGAGCTAGCATGGGAAGTAGAGATAAAACCCTTCTAGATCGCGTCACATGTATAATGGCAATCTACTTTAATGTGTTTGGTCCTCTCATGAAAGACATGGTTGTTGGCAATGAAAAGAGCAACCTGGTTATCGCAGTGTGACTAGATGGGAAGATGTATATCAATGGCTAGGTCATTCCGAAAAAAATTTAAGCCAATATCATCTCAATGCTCCCCTATGTCATGGCTTTGTACTATAACTCATCGTTAGATCTAGTAACCACAATCTTCTCCTTACTTTTCCATAACACCAAAGAGCTCCCTGTGAAAATTGCAAAGCCGGAGGTAGATTTCTTGTCATTGGTATGTCCTGCACAGTCTAAATATGCATACTCCGTGATGGCAAGAGATGTTTCTCTGCTAAAAAACAATCATATACCTAAAAAACACTTTAGATACCTCAAGATCATGTAAACAGCATCCATATGAGCCTATCTCGGTTGTTCCATAAACTGGCTAACTTTACTCACAACAAATGAGACATATGGCTTGATAATAGTCACGTAGAGTAGCATCCCAACAAGCTCGTTATATCATCGTATAGCTTCATGCCGGGATCCATGGAAGTCGTGGTAGGTCTGCAATCTGCCATGCCCATCTCTGAAAGGAGATCTGTAACATACTTCCTGTAGGCCATCACAAGACCATGTTGTTTCCTGACAAACTCAAGCTCAAGGAAGTATCGTAATTCGTCAAGGTCCTTAATGAAAAACTCATGTCCAAGGAACTCCTTGGCCACACTAGTACCTTGTAAGTATTGTCATGTGACAATGATATCGTCAATATAAACCATAAACCTATGATATGCTACCTCTATGAGTCCTCTGAACAATATGTTAAGGATCTGCAGTCGATCTCATGAATACCTGCTACTTTATCAAGTCCAAGAGCTTCTGGAACCATGCTATGGGACTCTACTTAAGTCCATAAGTAGCCTTATGAAGTCTACATTCCTTTTGATACTCCCCCTCAGCAGCGAATCCACGTGGTTGCTACATATAGACCTCCTTCTTTAAGTCATCATATTGAAAAGCATTCTTCACATCCAGCTGAGAAAGAGACCAATCTCGTACCACTGCAATAGATAGGAGGATCCTAAGGGTAGAATGGCATGCCACTATTGAGAACTTGTCATGATAGTACATCTCATATGTCTGAGTGAACCCGTGAGCCACAAGCTGAGCCTTGTAGCAATCAATACTGTCATCTGTACAGTGCTTTACTACAAACAACCGTTCGCATCCAAACTACGGATGCCTATGTAGTGGCAGTAACCAAGCTCCATGTGCCAGGAGACTGGAGCATTGACATCTCCTCTAAAGCAAGATGCTAGTGACTGTCTCGCATAGGTTCTAGATATGTTTATTGAGTTTCCGTAGGCAAAGAGACCCACGACAAACCTCCTAATATCCGTTGAAAGATGTCCCAAAGAAATGTGGGCAGCTAAAGGATATGTGGCACGTATACGCCTCCGCTTCCAAAGAGCAACGGTTTGATCCAGACCTCTGAATGATCTGTAACCTGAAGTGTTATATGCTCATCTTGTAAAGTAGCACACAGAACATACAAATCACTAGTGACATCAGTAGAAACCAAGTGCTCAAAATTTACTTTGAGCATACATATGATGAGGAAGGCACATAAGCAGGAGGGATAATTGATGGCATGCGAGTATAAAAGTAAGGGAAAGACCGAGCCATAAGAGTTGGTGTAGGCACCGCAGGAGGAGGTGGTGGTGGTGGCATGAGGAGGGATGTAAACCTCCTCACCATACTCAAACGGGTCATCCAGTCACCTGTAGGAGAAAAATACATGATCGACTTAGAAAAAGTGACATCAACAATAACGTAGTACTTCTGTCTAACCGGATCAAAATACACCTTCTGGGTCTGATAGTAGTCCACAAAGATACACTTGACAGCTCGGGGAGAGATCTTGTCACGATCAGGAATGAGATGGCGAACAAAAATCACATAGCCAAAAATACATGGTGTTAGAGAGAAAATCCTTATCAAGAAATGCAATCGAAAAAGGAAATTTTCTCCTAACACAGAAGATGGCATTCTATTGACCATATAGATGTAGTGAGATCCGCATCACCCCAGAAAAAGTGGGGAGCAGGACTCTGAATAAGGAGGATCCCAGTCGCATCAAGAAGATACAACGTTTGCGTTCAGCTACACTTATGTTGAGAGGTGTACACACAAGAAGTCCGGTATATAGACCCAGTCTCAAATTTGTTCTTAAAATAAAACATGTGAAAGTTTAGAAAAATTATCAACTGCTACAAGATACAAAATTTGATCGTGATAGTCAGGGACACTACTGGGACCCCAAATATCAAAACAGATCAACTCAAATAAACTATTCCTACTACAACTTTGACAACCAGGTAAACTAGATGGTGATGTTTCCGAAGCTGGCAAGCCTTGTCTTGAAAGGTAGATGGAGAAGAAATCTGTGGGGGGACTTTGCACAACTTCTGCAAAGGAAGCTCACTAAACTGAAATGCCACTTGTAGGCGGAGAATGGCCTAACGGGAATGGAAGAAGCACTGGCATACGAAGATTGGACCAGTCTGTAGTGTACACCTTACTCATGGCCACATCCAACCACTCTTCCCATGAGTATATCCTGAAACACAAGAGAAGAGGAGTTAAATACGGCACAACAATGCAAATCCTTGGTGATCTGACTAATAGATAATAAACTCATGGAAAAATCAGGTGCATGAGGATGCATAGATTGTGTCAAATGAATCCCCCCTGTTAGAGTTATTAGATTTACATTTATGTTTGTAACCCTTCGGGTTCCGTAACCTCCCGTGACCCTACGGGTTCCGTCACCCTCTGTGACCCTTTGAGTTCCGTAACCCCCTGTGACCTCTCGGGTTCCGTAACCCTTGTCCTCTCCAGGGTTTTCTCTCTATATAAGCGACCCTAGCTCTATGGAATAATCATCTCATTCGTCTCTCTTCTCAACATGGTATCAGAGCGACGGTTCTAGATTGAAGCCTAATACCATAAATCCGCCGCCGCCGCCGGCCCTCTCTCCGCCGACAAGGAGAGAGGGCTGGACCCCCTGCGTCACTCATAGATTTGATGGTCTCGCACAAGGCAGTCCGAGTCCTAGCAACACCACCTGCCACCTCCAACGACACCTAAAGTGCTGCCCAAGGCTCTAGCAGCTTTAGCCGCACCTCCTGCATCGCCGGCACGGCCTGGAGCCCCCCTCCTACAACCCCCGCTTCATCACGACTTGTTTCTCCTAACTTTTTGTTTCTCTCAACTTCATGTTCCATACTCTTTATTCTATCAAGTATGGGAGAAATGGGGAGTCAGAGATGATTCTTCAGGACGTCTATTGCCCTACCGTAACTGACAAACCTTCTCTCCAGACTATTACTCAGATCATCCGTCTTCACCGAGCATTGACTTTTTCGTTAGGGTGTATACTTCTTCTTTTACGACCTGGCTACTACTCCGCGTTGGACTTCTTCTACAGCGATTATTCTCCAGGCATGACAGAGATATGTTCCGTTGACCTGCAGGCTCGACAGAGATACGTTCCGGTGACCTAATATCGCAGCGACTCTGCAGGAATGACGGAGATACGTTCCGGTGACCTGAAAGCCGCAGACCCGTCCTCGAGCGAGGTCTTCTACCAGCAGTGGACATATGTTCTTATGATGCTTCGTGTGAAGATGTGGTGTATACTTTTTCTTTTTGTTACAAGCTACAGCTTTCTCAGCTCTAGCTTGAGGGAGAGTGTTAGAGTTATTAGATTTACATTTATGTTTGTAACCCTTCGGGTTCCGTAACCTCCCGTGACCCTTCGGGTTCCGTAACCCTCTGTGACCTCTCGGGTTCCGTAACCCTTGTCCTCTCTAGGGTTTTCTCTCTATATAAGAGACCCTAGCTCTATGGAATAATCATCTCATTCGTCTCTCTTCTCAACACCCCCCATGTCATGTAATTGGAGAGTATGTCACATCTGCAATAACAACGGGTCTGCATGGATGGATTGATATGTAGGACGAGAACTACGCTCTGTCCCTACAGAGATGATGAGATACGCTCGGAATCCATGATCCACTCAAAGATGTATGATTTGTGAAAGGTTTAAGGGCTAAGCATGAAAACACATATGAATATATTTTTATCCGATACGCTATCGTATTCGCTTTATACATATGACATTCATATTCGTTTAAAAGTGGATGCATATATGGATATCACTTTGACATTCACTACTATTCGCATTCGTATATCCATTTTAGTATAGAAATATAGTCAAATATTTATTTATAACTATGTGTAACAATATTTTATGATTGCATTGACTATTGTTGATATAATTGTTACAAAATGAATATATTTGGTATATTTATTTTATGAGTAAATCATCCTTAATATGTATGCTTTAGTTAGTCTATTAAATATTTCTATTATCATTATTCATATCAGATTCATATTCGTTTTATATCCGCATTCATTTTTAAGGATATGGTAACACATATTTCATAAAAAATCTAAGCCTTCTCCCACTATGAGTAGGGTCGGCTACATGGGTTCTTGCTCAAATCCATGTTGAAAGATTCGACTATTTTTTACGTTGGTTGTCGACTACCTAACGCAACCCCTGTAAGAGAGGGATTTGAACCCTGGTCTTTTGGGTGGTAGACACATTGCACTACCACCAGACCATTTAAGTGGGAGTAACTCATATTTCATATTCGTCAATATTCGTCTCTATTCAGATATTTCTACATTCCTATGTACCTTTCTGGTTATTTTATTTCTTTATGTCTATCTTATGTAATTTACCCATAGATCTTTCCTCTATATAAGAGAGCCTAGGGTTTCGTGAATAAACAACTCTCTTATTTTCTCAAACATGGTATCAGAGCGCTAGTCCTAGATCGGAGCTCTCGTATCCAAAACCCTAACCCTACCTCCCCCTTCCTCGCGCGTCGCACCGCTCGTACGTAGCCTGCACCTCCCCGCGCGTCGTCCGACAGTGGGCCGCTCCCCGCGTACCGTCCCTTCGCGCGCAACCCCTTTTCGCGTGCTGCGCCTACACACGTCGGCGTCGGGCTTTCCGTTTGGTTAATGGATTTGGGTGCATAAGTCTACATATGCATTCAAATCTACATGTTTGTGTAGACATTGGTTCTTTAGTCTACAAAACCCTGGTCTTCTACATCCGGCAATATGTCTGAGAACAAAGTCGATGTACCCGCTACATGTGCATTCATAGGTCCAACGTCTATTGTCAAAATAGATGGGACAAGTTATGAGCTCTGGGCTATGCAGTTCATGAACGTGATGAAGTCAAATGGTAAGAAACATTTATTACCGAGGAGGAGTCGGTGGAGAAGACTGGGGTAAATGCCTCATGGGAGGCAGACGATGCTTATGCCAAAGTTTGGCTCTCTGGTACAATGACAATTGAGATCGCCAATGATGTGTTACATCAGTCTATTGCTAAGGCGGCATGGGATATCCTCGCAGCAACATATTCTCAAGCGAGGAACGAGGCGAAGATACTCCAACTCCAACATGACATATTCACCAAGGCCTTAAATGTCGGTTTCGGTCACCATTTCGATATCGACCAAAACAGAATTTCGATGGAATTTCGACTGAAATTTCGGTCATTTCGGTCATTTTTTGTACTAGCACCCCCATATTTCGGTCATTTCGATCATTTCGGTCGAATTTCGATTTCGACTGGATATCGATATTCGACAGAAATTCGACCGAATTTCGCTAAAATTTGAGGCCATGATATTCACTATCAAGCAGAACAGATGACCTCTGCATTCACTGTATACGTCCTTGCATGGGATGTTTGAGAAGCCCCACAGTTTCAGGCCTCCAACGACGACTCCAGAGCAGTAGGGTTACTATTCCATCCACAGCCTCTAGCCAGACTTCCTCGGTCATGGCAACTTCTCGAGGAAGAGGATGCTCTTCTACCTTCCGTGGACGCGGACCTTGTAGTAGAGTAGGTCGCATTCGTCAACCCTGCACTTTTTGTCATCGCCCAGGTCATACCGAGGAAACATGCTATTCCAAGCATGGTTTCCCGGCATCAGCCCGCATAGCAGAGCAGATTGAGTCTCATGTTGTTTCTACTTTAGATCAGAGGTTTGATCACCTCGTGGCCAGACTGAGGGATATTATACCTCCTCCCGCTTCACCATTTTTAGGAGATCATTCAGATGTGTCAGCCTTAGATTCTGCTAGTGCCTTTGCTACACATTCCTATATGTCTCCTGTTGCTTCTACTTTAGATCAGAGGTTCGGTCACCTCGTGGCCAGACTGAGGTATATTATACCTCCTTCCGCTTCATCATTTTCAGGAGATCATTCAGATGTGGCAGCCTCAGCTTCATCTAGTACCTTTGCTACAGTTAGCACCTCAGGTACTTATGCTTTTACATCTTTTCATGGATCTAAGATTACAGAATAGATTATAGACTCTGGTTCGACACATCATTTATGTGGAGACAGACAATAACTTATGTCATGTAAACAGGTTCCATCAGGGTGAACAATTGTGATAGCTGATGGGACTCATTCCTCAATCACAGGACATGGGGAGATCACTTTTACGCCTTCGATGTGTTTGTAGAATGTGCTACATGCTCCAGATTTCTCTATGAATTTTCTTTCTGTTAGTCAGATTACAAAGGATTTGTAGTGTCGAGCTATTTTTGTCCCATCGTCTCTTGTTTTTCAGGACATTCTTACGGGCAGAGTGATTGGGTGTGGTCGTGAGCAGGATGACCTTTATCGCCTGGTCTAGACTCCCTATGCAGACATATCTTCTCATTCGTCTGGATCCGTCTCTCCGTTCACTTGGCACCTTCGGTTTGGTCATCTCTCTCTTCAGAAGATGTGTCATATGTTGCCTCATATTTCACCTAGTTCTTCCTTTCAGTGAGAGGTTTGTCAGTTGGGAAAGCGTCATTGGTTTGCTTTTTCCAATCGTCAGAGTCGAAGCAGTAGCTCCATTTTTTAGTGATTTCATTTTGACATTTGGGGTTCGAGTCGTGTTCCTGATCACCAGGGACACATGTTTTATCTTGTGGCTGTGGATGATTTTTCACGGTTGTCATGGATATTCCTTTTGAAAAATAAGTCTGAAGCAGGGATGTCATCAAAACTTTTATTAATGAAGTACATAATATTTTCTCTACCTCTGTGAAGTTTGTGCGAACTGATAATACTTAGGAATTCTGTACTTGTGCTCTATCGCATTTTCTTTCATCTCGAGGGATTATTCATCAAACATCTTTGCTTACACTTCTCAGCAAAATAGTGTTGCTGAGAGAAAGCATTGTCATCTTCTTGATGTTACTCGGACTCTTCTCATTCAGAGTCGTGCACCACATTCGTTTTTGGGTGATGCGGTCTTCACTCCTCGTGTGTTCGGTCTCATTCAGAGTCGTGCACCACATGTTATTTGGTGAATCGCATGTCATCGTCTGCTTTGGGTGAGAAAATTCCTTTCTCTATAGCTTTCCCTGAGAAGGAGTTATTCTCACTCACTCCTCGTGTGTTCGGATCTGTTGCTTTTGTTCACCAGTTGATTCCAGGTCTTGACAAGCTCTCTCCTAGAGCTGTCAAATGTGTGTTTGTTGGGTATTCCAGGACTCAGAAGGGATACCGATGTTATGACCCTTTGCGTAGAAATACTATATCAGTGCTGATGTCACATTTTTGAATCTGTGATGTACTTATCTCCTACAGGTGATAGGTTGGCTTCACCATACTCAGATGATGAGGTCTACATGCCACCTTCTCCTGTGCATGTGGTCCCACCTCCGCCATCACCTCAACCTCCACCCCCTCCTACTATCCAGTCGCACGCGCCACTTGTTCCATCATTACCTAAATTCTATACACGTCGGACTGCTTCTGATCATGGTCATCGCCAATCATCCAGTATGCCTCAGGTTTGTTTTGATAACATAGCTTCTAACGATGGGTCTGGAGATATATCTGTGTAGGAATCATTGCAGAAAATAGCCCACAGATGGCGGGCGTTCCCTCTAACCTGGATATTCCTATTGCAGTTCGAAAGCATAAGTGATCTTGTGCTTCCTACCCCCTTGCTTCTCAGGTCTCCTCTCATCGTCTACCAGGGGACTTTCAGAGATTTGCAGTGGTTCTATCTACCGTGGAAATTCTATGGAATTATGAGACGGCATTGAAGGATAGTTGCTGGCGCATGGCTATGGAAGAAGAGATGGTTGCGTTACAGTCACGTGGTACATGGAGTTTGGTTTCTGCTCCTCTGAGGCGTCTGTGGTCAGTTGCTAATGGGTGTTTACTGTTAAACATCATGCAGATGGCAGCCTTGATCTCTACAAGGCAAGATTAATGGCACACGGTTTTACTTAGACCTACGGCGTGGATTACTTGGACACATTTTCTCCAGTGGCTCGTCATTCTACATTACGTATCCTACTTTCAGTTGCAGTGGTAAGTGATTGGCTTTTATTTCCGTTGGATGTAAAAATGTCTTTTTGTATGGAGATCTACATGAGGAAATTGCAGCAGCCTCCAGGGTTTGCCGCTGAGGGGGAGTGTCAGCAGGTTTGTAGACTCCATAAGGCGATATATGGTCTTAAGCAAAGCCCAAGGGCATGGTTTCAGAAGCTCTCGGGTTTGATTGAGAAGTAAGGGTTCAAGAGGTCTAATGTAGAACATTCACTCTTTGTGCAGAGGACACCTAGATGAACTGTTGTCATAATGGTCTATGCTGATGACATTCTTGTTACAGGAGATGATATGCAGGGGATAAAAATGGCAAAAGAGTTTCTAGGCAGTCAGTGAAGATCTGGGCACTCTAGGTATTCTTAGGGTTGGAATTTGCTAGGAATGCGCAGGGTCTTGTGATGACCCGAAGAAAATATGTTACAGATATGCTTGTTGAAGCGGGTATGATTGGGTGTCGATCTTCTACTACTCCTATGGATCCTAGCATGAGGTTATACGATGATGATACAGATGAGGTTGATGAGAGGAGATACAGAGAGATGGTGGGAATGCTGCTTTATGTTACTATTACTAGACCAGATATCTCTTTTGCAGTGAGTTAGTTCATGGAGCAACCTCGGCAAGTACATATGGACGCTATAAACATGATATTGAGGTATCTAAAATTTTCTCCAGGTGTAGGACTACTTTTCAAGAAAGGAGCGACTCTCTGTGTATCTGCATGTGCTGATGCTGACTATGCAAGGTGTCCTAAGGATATGAAATCTACTTCGGGCTTTGCAGTATTTGTTGGTTGTTCTCTTGTTTCTTGGAAAAGCAAGAAACAAATTGTTGGCTAGATCAAGTGCCGAATCTGAGTATACGGCTATGGCATAAGCAAGTACAGAAATGATGTGGGTTCGAACAGTGTTAGCAGATTTGCATGTAGATGGTCCTCTACCCATGCAGTTACAATGTGATAATCAGGCTGTCATATTTATTGCAAACAACCCCGCATTTCATGAGAGAACGAAACATATTGAGAGAGACTGCCATTATACTAGAGATATGATCCAGAAGGGTTTGATTTCTACCTCTCATGTTAGTTCAAGAGAGCAAACAACAGATATCTTTACCAAGGTATTACTCAGAGGGCCATTTCAGAAGTGTTCGTCCAAGCTGAGCATGATTGATATCTATGCCCCATCTTGAGGGGGAGTGTTGAGATATTTCTACATGCATATGTACCTTTTTGGTTATTTTATTTCTTCATGTCTATCTTATGTAATTTACCCACAGGTCTCTCCTCTATATAAGAGAGCTTTAGGGTTTCAGGAATAAACAACTCTCTTATTTTCTCCAACAGTAACCCCATTCATTTTCATATTTAAAATAGATAAGGATATGATTATACTTGTATTTGTGTCAGTATCCAACCATTGTCATCCCTAGTATGGGCATATGTTATACCTGAAATGCTAGCAGAGGATGGTGCAATAATGTCTGAAGGGTTTGAAGGGGCACTAGAAGGGTCAACAACAGGAGTTGTGATCTCCTTTCAATGGGAGACTAAATCATAGAAATTCCGCTATGTAGAAGTGACGGGAGCAGCATGAGTCTGCTCTACTACATGGGCAGACGTTGGATAACTATGATTCTGATAAGTGGTATCCTCGGAGTGACCAGAATGGTAAAGGTAGGTGCAAGTTTGACGTGGGCGTCCACCTCCTTTGCCACGAGCACCATGTCTTCTGAACTTAGAAGGGCCTCCTCTAATACGAGATGTAGTCATGGTAGAGGAGCTCTGAGGGGAGGATGAAGAAGGTATTGTAATCCTGCTGAGTCTGTTGTAGGCTTCCTCCATGAGAGATATGGCAGCACATGCAAGTAATTTAGTCGTACGGCATCATACTTAGGGTCAAGAGCTGCTAGAAATACTCCAAACATGGTGGTGTTTCTGTGCGCGTCCTGCTGCTCTGGAGATGCTGTCAGAGGAACGAAGCTGTGATTCTGTGAAGCTTCGCAAACATGCCCCTGAGAGATGAATAACAAGTATGAAGAGGACGATATTCTGCTTGTCTGTGAAGATATACTAAAGCTATGGTATCTTCGTGTCATTCCATTACCTTAGCAGTGGGCTAAGGGGCCATAGAGCTCTCATACACAGAGGAGAAATCCTGAAGAGCAAATTACAAGAAAGGAATATAAAATACATAATAAATATGAAGAGACAAATAAACTCCCAATATCTTTTAATCTTGATGATTTACATGTTAAACATAAAGCTGCAATAAATTGATGGATTTTTACAGGGTACGTTTCCACTATGGCCATCCTGATATCTTTGACAGGATCTTTCACCTCACAAGAGGTGGCATGAGCAAAGCTTCAAAGCTAATTAATTTGAGCGAGGACATATTTTCAGGTGCACATATACATACTTTGCGATTTGAAATACATATTTTTTAATCCAGCTAACGTCAATGCAATTAGGGTATAATTCCGTTCTCCGGGGAGGAAATGTAACCCATCATGAATATGTGCAAGTTGGAAAGGGACGTGATGTTGGAATGAATCAAATTTCTTTGTTTGAGGCTAAAGTGGCAAATGGTAATGGAGAGCAAACACTGAGCCGTGATGTTTACCGATTGGGACGTCGATTCGACTTCTATAGGATGCTGTCTTTTTATGTTACCACGGTCGGATTTTACTTCACCAGTATGGTAAGGGTGCTTCTATTTTTATTCAAGTTCATTATCAATGCATTATCAGCAGTGCGTCCACTTGTATATTCTATCTGATATAGAAGCGTTTCCCTTCCAGATTACTGTCCTCATTGTGTATATATTCTTGTATGGACAATTATATTTGGTTATGAGCGGAATAGAGAGGGAAATTCTCATGAACCCAACGATTCAACAAAATAAGTCTCTGGAAACAGCGTTGGCAGCGCAGTCCATATTCCAACTGGGTTTACTGCTGGTACTTCCGATGGTGATGGAAATTGGCCTAGAAAAGGGATTCCGCACTGCACTGGGGGATTTCATAATCATGCAGCTCCAACTTGCTTCAGTGTTTTTCACGTTCCAACTTGGAACCAAAGCACACTACTTTGGGCGGACGATATTGCACGGGGGTGCCAAGTATAGAGCTACTGGCCGAGGGTTTGTCGTGTTCCATGCTAAATTTGCGAACAACTACCGCATGTACTCGAGGAGCCACTTTGTCAAAGGATTGGAGTTGCTGATATTGCTGATCGTATATCTAGTCTATGGGCAGGAATATCGCAGCTCTAATGTCTACTTATTTGCAACACTTTCTATGTGGTTTCTCGTGGCTTCCTGGCTATTTGCTCCTTTCATATTCAATCCTTCAGGATTCGAGTGGCAGAAGACTGTCGATGACTGGACTGATTGGAAGAGATGGATGGGGAATCGAGGAGGTATTGGAATAGCTACGGACAGGAGCTGGGAGTCGTGGTGGGAGGAAGAGCAGAGACACTTAAAGTACACTGGTGTCCGCGGACTTACACTAGAGATTCTCCTGGCTCTCCGGTTTCTAATCTACCAGTACGGTATTGTATACCACCTGAACATAGCCCACAACAGCAAAAATATACTGGTACGAATTTTCTTTTTCTTTTTTTTTATGAACGGCATTTTCCTACATTTCGATTTAATTACTCACGTGAACTCCATACTTGATGTTTTCTCTGATGCTTAGGTATATGGACTATCATGGCTTGTGATGGGTACTGTCCTGTTGGTTTTAAAGGTATGGATATCCTTCTTATGGTATTTATGTTTTGGTAAATTACGTTTGAGGTCCCCAACTATGGTTCTGATCTCCAAATGCATCCCCTTCTTTAAAAGTAACACGTAGAATCGACTGGTGCATTTTAGTAAGTTTGGTTCCCTACTTCTTGCTTTTTAATGATGGGGAGCCATAGTTGGGAGGCTCGAGTGTAATTTAACCTTGTGTTTTTAAGTGAAATTCGACCACATTAGAGGCTGCCTGTTTTGCTATTTCTTAACAAATTATTGGGAGTATCTACTTCGTTTGTACTGATTTTTCCTCCTTGTTTTTCCAGATGGTTTCGATGGGCAGACAAAGATTTGGCACTGATTTCCAGCTCATGTTTAGGATCCTCAAAGGGCTGTTATTCCTCGGCTTTGTATCTGTGATGACAGTACTGTTTGTGGTATGTGGGCTCACAGCAGGTGATGTCTTTGCTGCAATTCTGGGATTCATGCCCACAGGGTGGGCTTTTCTTCTGGTGAGTCCATCACGTGTCGAACTCTTGGTGAAGTATTTGACATAAGAAATCTGGAGACATTTACGATGATGTTCCTTTTCCTGTTGCTAGATTGGCCAAGCCTCAAGGCCACTCCTGAAGAGCATTGGCTTCTGGGAATCCATAAAGGAGCTCGCAAGAGCTTACGAGTATGTGATGGGGATCATCATCTTCATGCCCATTGTCGTGTTGTCTTGGTTCCCGTTCGTCTCGGAGTTCCAGACGCGTCTGCTTTTCAACCAGGCATTCAGCAGGGGTCTGCAGATCTCTAGGATTCTTGCAGGGAGGAAGGGAAGCAGCGAGTCTTCGTACTAGAACACTTGCAATTGTTTTTTCATTGATGAGAAGTTTTACATCCTATAATTTTTGGAACTAATTCTTAAATAGGTAATCTCCTACCCCAACATTCACAGTTCAGATTGGAGCATAGAAGCATAGCCATATTAATTTTTGTTATGCTGGTAAACAACTGTTGTAGCTGGTGAAGATGACTGGCGCCCTTTTGATCACTCCATGTTATGTACTAATGTCATACAGCAAAAAGAAAATATTAGATGGTTGTTGAAATGATATTGGATATTGCGCTCAACGATGCCAGTTATTTGCCTGCTTCACTGGATTTAATTGTCATACTATCTCGCATATTATCCCAGGCATGTTCTATCAGAACATATCAGTTTATCTTCATACCTTAGCAATTACTGAATCTACGGTATCTTAAAGTCGCTAGAAGGCAAACATGTCCACACTCAAAAACCAATAGGAGATGCATGACTCAACAATTATCAGTGTTGTAAAAGTCGCCCGACTGGCCCGACTAGTAGGTCCGACTAGTCTAGTCAGTGGGGTGGCCGACCGAGTACCGACTAATTTAGACTAGGCACACTAGTTGACCATTTTTTGCTTGGAGATCATACTTTTTTTGTTCTGCTATTTCTATAAGCAAACTTATTATAATATACTTAATATTTTATTTAAATTCAATTACTTCTTTTATTTTATTATGATAGTATAAAAATGCACAAAATGTATGTAAATATGTGTATAAAAATGAGTTATATATTTAAAATAATCATAAAATTCAAAGTCGATTAAAGTCCGACTAAATTTGATAAGTCGCCCGACTGCCGATTAATCCTTAGTCAGTGACCCGACCGATCGAGTACCGACTACCGGCTTTTGCAACCTTGACAGTTATAACTCTTTCAAAATAATTATTGCACAATAGCAAAACATAAGCTCTTTGCTACTATGGAAAATTGGACTATAGAAGATCAAATGCACTATGATAAATATCAAACATGGGTTTATGTAGTTTGAGTCCATTCCACTGGAGGACATCCTATAAAATTAAAATCTTGTTATTAGCCTTGTCCAAGAACACAAAAGGTATGGGGCTTTTTACATAGATCCACCTATACACCCAAGTCTCGTCACTAAACAATATGGGACTAAGCACGTGAGATGTTTAATTAAATTTTGGACAGATTCAAATTAAATCAATCTTTAATGTTCTCAACACTCCCGATCAATATGAACATGCAATGTTCAACTTGGATAATTTGGAAACCCTTTCCCTCATACAGGAAATACATTACATTGTAAACCACTTCAACTCAGCACATACTCAACTAGTCGATGATGATGATATATCTCAATCATGCTAGTGAATAGGAGGGACGGAGTGCTTGAGTTTGAAATGTTAACATGTTGAGATACTTGTGCTCTTTTATTACTTTCTCTTATTTATGTTTCTCTATGTCCACTGTATGTAATTTACCCTAGGGCTTTTCTCCTATATAAGAGAGCATGTGGTCCCTATGAATGCATCTCATTCTATTTTCTCTACATAGTATCAGAACGACAGTCCTAAACCGAGGCCCTGACCTAAAATATGTCCCATACCGCAAGCCCCTTCCCCCCCTCTCACGCCACCCTAGACATCATTGCCAAGTGTCACTGCCGCACTCCAGCGTTGCCACCAGGGCTACCGTGACACCCAACGCAACTGATGCAACAGGCGTAAAGATCATGTGTTGCCGCCAGGGCCACTGTGACAGCCCGCATGGGCGCCAAGGTGTATCGGTATCGCTGCCAGGGTGGGGTTGCACCTCCCGCACACCCTCTGGTGCCTCTGCACTTCACCGCGCTTCTTCGTGCTTCTCTAGGAGGCTGATCTGTGACCTGAACCGGTTTATTTTTAACCGGATAACACGATCTTAGGCCTATAAATTGCATTTTCTAGTACTAGCGCACAACAAGGATTGGCGAGGATGGTTGTATGTCTACACGTACAACCAATCCTCCGTATAATCGTGTAGATTCGCTTAGATCAGTCTACTCCCTAGTCGATCTCTATTTTTCAGTCATTTTTTATCTTGTTAGAACAAGGGTGATATATTTTCTTCGTCTGATGCCTTCAAGGGCCCAGCTCCCATCGTAAAGATGGATGGGTCCAACTACGAGTTGTGGTCGATGCAGTTTCTCAGCCTCATGCAGTGCAATAACAAGGACCACATCCTGACTGATATAAAGCCAAAGGATAAGACTAAGGACAATGCTTCTTGGAAGCAAGATGATGCTTACACATGGGTTTGGCCCTTCGGGATGCTCACCACGGAGATTGCCAACGACATCGTCAATCAGCCCACAACCAAGGCCATGTGGGACATCCTGGCTACCATATATGGGCAAGCAAAGAATGAGAGCAAGATCCTCCAGCTTCAATATGACATTTTTTCGACCAAGCAGAATGGTCGACCTCTTCATGTCCATTTCTCACATCTTTGAGGCATGTTCGAGAGGTTATACGGCTTCATGCCCGTTATGCCAGTATAGAGCAGCAACAATCTTACAGAAATGCCACTATGACGGGAGTGTTTTTGTCCTCTCTTAACTCTGAGTATGATGCTGCACGTACTTAGATCCTTACAGGAGAGACTATTCCATAGATGGAGGAAGCCTACAAAAGGCTAAGCAGAATCATTAGTTCATCTCCTACAGTGACTCAGACCTCTGTAATGGTTGCTTCTTGCAGCAGAGGGGGTACCTCACAGTTTCATGGTCGTGGCCCATGAGGTCGAGGAGGACGTCGGCGGGGTTCGTGCGCATACTGTCATAGGTCGGGTCATTCAGAGGCCACATGCTATCAGAAGCATGGTTACCCAGCATCTGCATGTGTGGCTGAGCAGACTAACTCTACTTCTCCTACTCAGGACTCGAGGGTCGATGACATTGTCTCTCGATTGAGGGAAATAATGACTACTCCGACTGCACCTCCTACAAGATCATCAAATACCGTTGCTGCCGCCAGAACCTCCACTAATTCGTCAAGTATAGCCTATGCACTTACCAGTTGTAGCAGCTCGGACTTGACTGACTGGATCATGGATTCTGGAGCATCTCATCATATATGCGGAGATAGAGCATAGTTTAGTTCCTACAGAAGTCTCCCTCCTAGAAGATATATGGTGATTGCAAATAGGGTTCACTTACCCATTGTTGGCCAGGGGGAGATTATTGTAGCACCCTCAATGCGTTTGCAGAATGTCTTGCATGCACCTGCTTTTCGGATGAATCTTTTTTCTATCAATCATATTACAAAAGATTCACATTGTCGTGCCATATTTGACCCCCTGTCTCTTGTATTTCAGGACATACTCACAGGCAAGGTGATTGGATGTGGTTGTGAGCAGCAAGGACTTTACAGACTGGTCCAGCCTCCCTGTGTTGGTGCTACGACTATTACTACTGGATCAGTCTCCCCGTTCATGTTGCACCTTCGCTTTGAACACATTCCTCTGCTGAAGCTATGTCATGTTCTCCCTCGGATTTCTCCTCATACCACCTTAGAGTGTGAAGCATTCCAGCTTGGGAAGCACCGTCATTCCTCCTTTCCGAGTTGCCACAATAGTCAGTCATTTGAGTTATTTCATTTTGATATATGGGGGTCCTAGTAGAGTTCCTGATCATCTGGGACATCGTTTCTATCTGGTTGTTGTAGATGATTTCTCTAGATTATCTTGGGTTTTCTCGGTAAAAAATAAGTTTGATGCCAGTCCTGTCATTAAATCATTTCTTATTGAAATAAAGAATATTTTTTCTACTCATGTGAAGATTATTCATTCTGACAATGCCTTGGAATTCTCCACTTTACAACTATATGATTTCCTCAGGTCTCTTGGTATTGTTCACCAGACTTCATGTGCGTACACATCACAGCAGAATGGTGTTGCTGAATGCAAACGTCGTCTTCTTCTTGATGTCATGAGGACTCTTTTGGTTCAGAGTTGGGCTCCTCATTCGTTTTGGGGGTGATGTGGTCCTCACTGCTTGCTACGTAGTGAACCGCATGCCTTCTGCAGTTTTTGGAGAGAATGTTCCTTTCTTGATTGCATTTTCCGAGGACATATTCTCTCTTACTCCCTAGGTCTTTGGGTCTCTGACCTTCGTCCACAATTTTACTTTTGGTCGTGACATGCTCTCTCAAGAGCTGTCAAATGCCTATTTGTTGGCTACTATCATACCAAAAAAGGGTATAGATGTTTTGATCTCGTCCAAAGAAAGTATTATGTGAGTGTTGATGTCACATTTTTTTAGTCGGTTATGTATTTTTCTCCTGCAAGTGACATGTTATCTAACTCTGACTCTAGCAAATATGTTTTTGTTCCACCACCTCCTTTGCTTCCACCACCATCTCCTCAGGTTGAGCCACAGTCACCTCCTTCACCACACCTCCTCCACCACCGTCTACCCTGACACGGTTTCTACCACATTTTTACATTCACAGGCCCTCTACTCTTCCTCTACTCATACGCCTTTTCCGTCATCCAGCACACCCCAGTTATGTACTGAACACATTGTTTCTACCGATGGCCCTGGTGACATGATTGTTCCACAACACACTGTCTAGGGGGCGCATATACCTTCTCCAGAGAGTAGAGAGGTCGATGATCTTGATGTGTCTATTGCTTTGCGGAAGTCACGTCATAGTTGTGCTACTTACCCTCTAACTGCTCATATTTCCTTAGATCATCTTTCAGAGGAATATATGAGGTTTGTAGTGGGGTCTATCAGCTATTACTATCCCAAGGACATACCAGGAGGCAGTACAGGACATCAGATGGCGACTTGCCATGGATGAGGAAACGGCAGCATTACAGTCTCGTGGTACATGGAGCATTATTTCTGCTCCTCCAGATGCTTCTATGGTGGGGTGCAAATGGATCTTTACAGTAAAGCAACATGCAGATGGTAGTGTGGATCTCTACAAGGCAAGGCTTGTAGCGCGTGGCTTCACTCAGACATATGGGGTGGACTACCATGACACCTTCTCACCAATGGTTAGACATTCTACTTTACGGATTCTTCTATCAGTTGTTGTGACTCGAATTGGTTGCTTTTCCAGCTTGATGCAAAGAATGCTTTTCTGTATGGGGATCTATAAGAGGAGGTATACATGCAGCATCTACCTGTTTTTGTTGTTGAGGGGGAGTCTCAAAAGGTGTACATGTTCCACAAGGGATTTATGGCCCTAAGCAGAGCCTGAGAGCTCGGTTTCAGAAGCTTTCGGAGTTGATAGAGCAACAGGGGTTCGTGAGATCTACTATCGATCATTCTCTATTCGTTCATAGGACACAAAGAGGTACCGTTGCCATTTTGGTTTATGTTGATGATATAATTATCACAGGAAATGATGAGCATGGTATTCGGACTGCTAAGGAGTTCATGGGTCAATAGTTTTTGACTAAGGACCTTGGTAGTCTACGCTACTTCCTTGGATTAGAGTTCGCCAGGAACCAACATGGTCTTGTGATGACCTAGAGGAAGTTTGTGATTGACCTTCTACTGGAGACTGGTATGGTAGACTGCAGGCCAGCCACTACCCCTATAAACCCATGCATGAAACTATATGATGTTGACACTGAGGAGGGAGACAAGAGGAGATAAAGGGAGCTAATTGGGAAGCTCCTTGATGTTACCATTACCGGGCCAGACATATCCTTTGCTGTGAGAAAAGTGAAGTCGGTTCATGGAGCAGCCCAGGCATGCACATATGGATGCAGTCCATATGATTCTGATGTACCTAAAGACCTCACCAGGTACTGGCCTTCTATTTAGCAGATGCACTTCTTTGGTTGTGACAGCATGCACAGATGTAGATTATGTAGGATGCCCCAGAGATAGGAAGTCTACATCTGACTTTGCAGTTTTTGTTGGGGGTTCCCTAGTATCATGGAAAAGCAAGAAGCAGACAATTGTTGCCAGATCTAGCGCAGAGTCCAAGTACAGAGCTTGTGGCCCAAGGGAGCACATAGATGATGTGGGACCAGTTTTGACTGACCTCTCCATTGAGGTACCTCTTCCCATGCAGTTCCAATGTGACAGTCAAGCAACTCTCTTTATTGTCAACAATCCAGCATTCCACAAGAGAACCAAACATATTGAGGTGGATTGCCACTATACCAGAGATATGATACAGAAGGGACTCATATCCACTTCTCATGTCACTTCAGGAGATCAGATGCTGACATATTCACCAAAGTATTTGCTCGAGGCCCATTTCAGAGATGTTATTCCAAGATGAGCATGATAGGTATATATGCTCCATCTTGAAGGGGATTGTTGAGATACTTGTATTCTTTTATTACTCTCTTATTTATGTTTCTCTGTGTCCACCGTATGTAATTTACCTTGGGATTTTCTCCTATATAAGAGAGCCTTAGGGTCCCTATGAATGCATCTCATTCTATTTTCTCCGTATGGTATCACAACGACGGTCCTACATCGGAGCCCTGACCTAAAATCCATCCCATACCACAAGCCCCTTCCCCCTCCCTCTCACGCCACCCTAGGCGCCACCGCCAAGGGTCATCGCCGCACCCCAACGTCACCGCCAGGTTCACCGCGACACCCAATGCAGCCGCTGCAGCAGGCGCAACGGTCCCGTGTTGCCACCAGACTATTGAGCAATCTTGGCAAAAACAATGTGCTGATATTTTGTAACCACACCATTCAGACTAGCCAGTATTACAATGAGTCTCCCTCTAGAGTATTATAGCCTACAATGTGTCTCATCAACAAGAGAGAGCTCCACTAATCTCAAGGATTGAAAACATCATAGATAGGAACCTTAAAATTGGACTTCTCATATATGAAAACTTAGAATGAATCTCTCTCATATCGGAACCTTAGTGAAGTGGGTTCTTTCTCATAGGAACATCAAATGGATGTGTACTGGAGGCCACAATAATAGAGGATGGAGCATGAGTTTCATCCACATGAATAGATATGAGTCTCTTTGTGGAGAACTAAAAGAATGGCAGAGTTTTGCTTCGCTACCCCTTTCTCGTATACTTGTCATATGCATGAAGATAACCAACCAAATTGGGAGAAGATATAAAAAGAGACAAAACAAAATTCTGATCTTCTTTTGTTATTTTGTATTGTTCTCTTCATCACTTTTATGCCGATCAAAAGAACGTCTGACCCTATAAATGCAGAGCAAAAGAACATTTGACCCTATTGTCATCGAATGCAGCACCTTCTTGAGGGATGTCGTCGACTCGAGTCGAAAACATAGCACCTTCAACAAGTCTCATTGATGTTATTGCAATGTGCGACTCTTGCACATGATGTTATATGCAATGTATACCAGCACAACCTCCGTCTTTTTATCATGATCGCAGCCATCCGATGACACAAACTTCAAGAACTTCCAACAGCATATAACTAAAGTGAATCCAAACCTAGATAACAAGAATGATTCCAGATCTTCTGCTTTGATATCATGTGGAAAAATGAAATTGAGAAGAATAAAAGAAATACCAAACAAGATGCCAAAAACATGGACTTACATGGTTTGAGACGACCTTAAAGGACTGCCTACTCCACAAGAGAAGACTCCGGAGGTTTGATCTTGCTGTTAGCTTTCTCAAAAAATTCAGGAGTTGTGTGACTTTTTATGTAGTCCCACCCACCAACACACCCAAGTCTTACCATGAGCCAATGTGGGACTAAACACCTGAGAGGTGTGTAATTGTATCTTGGATGGATCCAATTATCCTATCAACCCAACCCTTCATTAATCTCAACAGCTCCTACCATAACAGGAAGCTCTTTAATCAACTGCTTCTTTTAGGACCTCAAATTGCTTTATTGGTGCACATCTCTACACCATTGGGGTGAAGCAATCTAATGGTGGCAACAAGGTTTCTGGACAGCCAGTTTAAAACCAAACAACTTTGCAGGTCGGTTTAAAGATGTAAATTAGAGGATTTACGCAGGAGAAAACTGTGTATGATTCATTTGAAGTAGTTGTAGAGAATCTGATTAAAGAGATTGCTGATACATTAGCTAATGAGATAGGATTTATTTCTCAGAACAAACCGGTTTTGGGAGTGGTCAAGACTACTGAAGAAGCTGATAAATTGCAGCAACTTGAATCACAACATATATTTAATGTATCATAGCTGTTTCTGTGCAATCGGATGTAACTGGAGCATGATCACCAATTGTTGATGCAACAATGGCAAATAGAACCCCCAAACAACAAAGCTGGTTTAAACAGCGATTTCCCGCTATAGAGGTCTCAACAGCGACTACAGTTAGCTGCTAACATAAGCAGCAATTAGCAGCACCAGAACCACCCACTCAGATTCTTCCAAACATAGCATCAAAGAAAATTGAGTGGATAGGTGGAGTAAAGAAGATGAAACTATACATTTTCTAGTTTCGTCTTCCCTGATTATTTGGACTAGATGTTCTATAGAATAATGGTGTTTTATCATATTGAAAATTTATTACATGCAAAAGGTTGTGTTAGAGTAGCAGGTTAGGACAACAACAACAACAACAACAACAAAGTCTTTTCCCACAATTAAGTAGGGTCGGCTACATGGATTCTTCGCCTCCATTCCTACAAGGTTAGGAGTTTAAATAATTTAAAAATTAAATGCAATTCAATTTCAGTTGAACCTGATTAAACCGGGTTAAAAATAATAGGTTGAACAGGTGAATTGATTAAAATTTGAACTTTCATACCGAACTGACAAGAACAGTTTAACCGAACCGGTCCAAGTCCGATTCGCCGATTGAACCAGTCGAACCGGTTGGTCCAGTTTTCAAAACACTACTTTTGATTATCCATCTCTTTTATCATTTGTAACCACCACTCATTCGACAATAACTACCACTTACATTATATTTCCATGAACAATAAATTAATGAGGAATAAGAATAACTGATACTTGTGACAGATTTATCCCACCTAGAACAAAATCTCTCAAAGAAATGAGAATCAGGAATAAATCTCTGTATTCCCCATCCTATGACATGCAATAAGAAGGGGAAAGGAACATCAAAACCACTTAGAAATACAAATGAAATGACGAATGTTGTACATGAAATTTCACAAAGGAACATAACGAGCACAAAGGAAGATGATGAACAAAAAATGAAATAAAATACTGTTCCTTCTCAAACAAAAAGATTTAAAAAAGGAACACTTAGAAATACAAATGAAATGCTTCCTGATAAACACCCAATACTTGGCGAAAGCAAATTCCTTTAGCACAAAAGCATACTAACTAATCCTAGATGGTGTCCGATGCGAACTCGTGTACATAACAGCAGCAAAAGAATGAAGGCTTCCTCATCATCACCCTTTATCTAAACATGGAACAAACTGAATGTGCATTCCAAAGCAATCATCAATACAATCCAACCCGCAGACTTCCAGTACCGGTCCATCATACTTGGGTATGAAAGGGTTGATTCGAACCCATAGCAGCGAGCACACTGCCACGAGGATGAGCGACCAAACCACGATTATTGTCGGAACTCTATCTTGCTTCCCCATCAATCCTTTGATGAAAGGGTACAGGTGAAGGATGACCCACATAGCAAAGAAGAGCTTCCACAGGAGCGAGCCCCACGAATCATAACCGCCATTTACGGCACTTGATATTCCAGCAAGCACACCAACCACATTGAGTATGAACAATGTGGTTGGAACCACCAACAACGACGTCCATTTGATGGTGTAAAGTTCGTCACCATCATCACTGCACTTGGAGGTGACAGTGAAGTTGGTCTCAATACCAGCGAGGACCTTGAAGAGGCCTTGGATGAGAGCAAAAAAATGTGAAGAGACGCCTCCGATCACCCAAAACTGCTCATTCCTCCACCAGTCGTCCATGCTCACGCCACCCCAATACATCTCGGCGATACCCGTAGCCGCAATGGATATGAACAGGGCTAAGTATATAACACTCGCGAAAATGTTCATCTGCAAAACCAGCAATTTGTATCAATCGCAGCTCGTGTTAGGATCACAAAGGTGATTACGAATTGAAGTAACTCAGGAAGGATAAGGTACTTACAATACCATCCTTTTGTTATTACACATATGTCGTTTAAAACTAACAAATATCAAAGCTAAGACATTGTGATAGGAGACAAACGGGCAACAAGCTGCGCCGCTAGTCTTTTTTGGATTGCAAAAAGGACTATACCTCAGGAATGATAAATTTCTCGCTCAAAAGGCAGAATGCAGGCAGTGTGCAGTAGGTGATCAACGGTATTGAAGTCCATGGATACACAACGGAGTTAATATAAGAGAACCGCTCAAGCCATTTCAAGCCACCACTGTATCCATACCAGAGAGGACAGTGCTTGCTTAGGAAAATCTCAACGGATCCAAGAGCCCAGCAAAGAACTTGATGAAGACGGTCTGAGAGATTTATCGGTGCAGAACCCTTAAACGCTGGCCTCTTGGGCATGCAGTAGACGGATCTCCAACCATGACAATGAATTTTGAAACCGGTTAGGATATCCTCCATTACGGATCCATAAATCCAACCAACCTGATCGAGAAAAAGCGTTGAGAAACAAACTAGATATTGATCACATGGTGATGTCACGTTCAGTAAAAAGAGAACCGTTATGAAACAGAAGCCTATGAGCTTTGTAATACCTCCTTCCCCCACTCGGTCTTCTCCTCGTAGCCGCAACTAGCAACCTGTAGGGCCTCATTCAGATCAACGGCCGGATCGTTAACCCGAGGAACTCCTCTGCTGTCTTGAATTGTTGAGGCTACAAAAGCCGGCGATTGCCCGAACTTCTTCTCCAGTTTTCCTTCAGGCATCAACAATGCTGCATCATTTTCTGTGTCTGCCGTTATGAAAACAGAAGTTGCTCATAATTAGGCAGTCAGAAGCATTCAGATTTCAGAAAGAATGTAGATGTTGTCGCGTATTAACCATTCATCTCTAAGAATGTATATTCAACAAGTACAAATTCATGCATCTGAAAATGCAATAACTCTTTCAGTACAATTAAGAATAATCGGGATATTACCCGCTACAGAAGATACTGTGGTACATATTCTATAAAAAGATAATTTTTTTTACCAAAACAATGACTAGTTACTCAGACGTGATGAATCTACCGCAATGGAGAACAAGACTGATTTCAGAGATGGGATGAGTTACCATGACAAGGGAAATACATCTTGATTTCGAAAGTGGGATGCAATATCGTACCAATGAATATCATATGGAGAACGGGACAAGAGGGGGTTTTGTTTTTAATATCTATTTCACAAGTTATGGAAGATACTGTTCTAAGAAGTAAGTTAGAATAGTAGCTGTAAATAATTTTTTTGAGAAATGATAGGACGGACCTCCACTAGAGGCTCAAAAAAGTGGCGAAACCTTCTTCCACATTAAGGAGGGTCGGCTACATGGATTCTTGCTCAAATCCATGTCGAATGATCCGAGTATTTTTTATGTTGGTTGTCGGCTACCTAATGCAATCCCCACAAGGAGAGAGTAGAACCCTGATCTTTTGGGTGGTAGGCACACTACAGTACCACCAGACCATTGAAGTGGGCACCCATAGAGGCTCATCCAAAATATATATTTAAGAATTATACAGAAAAATTACAGTCGCCAGGTTTCATAAAGAGCTTTGCCATATGCTCAAGTACATTCTTATAGTAAAACTCCCCCTGCTTGAAGATAATGTTGTATTGGACAACCAAATGGGCGAGACGTGCGCACACATCCTGACCCTGCCTTCGACTGAACCCATCCATTGCTGCTAACTGAGCTCCAGAATGAATCTGTCTAGTCCCATTTGATGCCAAGCAGGTCAGAAGCCACCCATGTCTCTCTTAAACCAGGGCATCTCAAAAAGGTGATCAATGTCTTCTACAACTTCTCCACATCCCTTGCACATCTCATCACATCCTGAAAAAATCATGGTCTGCCTTACTCCTGTAATAATCTGTCCTCTTCTCAACAGCCGCAGGAAGTCCTTTATCATCTCTCTACCTTCAAAAGGTTCTTCCAGTCTCGCCAATCTGCTCGACAAACTTAGGAACTCACCTACTCTCTAGTCCGATAACTCGGCCATGAAAGTAGGTGTCCAAGACCCCCTGGACCACACATCAACAACCCTGGCAGCCTTATCCGACACCAATGCAAACAATCTAGGATATGCATCGCACTGAACTCCCTCCTTTGTCCAGTCGTCCTGCCAAAATAAGAGCTCGCTTCCCACCCAAAATCGATCGAAGCGATGAACTCATAATAGACTAGACTGAGCAAATACCCCTCTAAAAAGTGGTTGGGGAATCCATGATAAGCATGCATGCACATAAACTGGGGAAGACCGTATAAAGGATCTCACCAACCCATACAATAGGTCATTCTATCCCTAGATCTCCATCACCCATTTTGGGAGTAACACATTGTTCATATCCAATATGCAACACCCCAACCCTCCCTCCTATATGAGTTTTGTCACTAGCTCCCAATCCACAAATGAAAGACCCTTGCCATCACCAAACGATGGCCAAAAGAAACACCGCATTAGCACCTCCAACCATTTACAGATGCCAACCAGTACCACTCGTTTAGAAAGAAAGGAAACAAGAATTGCCGACATAATGGCCTTCACCAGAAGAAGTCTTCGTCCCCTTGATAAGCACTTCATCGAATCAATCCAAACGTTAGGGAAGTCCCTCCAAACCTGTGATGCCCAGATGAAGTTTGAATTCATGCAGTTGTACGCCTTCGAAAAATCAACCTTCCAAATAAATCCTTATTACCTCTCTCCTTTTCCAGTCTTAAACGGTCTCTGTAGAGATAGTTTCTAGTATTATTATCACTTTATGTATCTTGTCGTTATTTCTTTATCTTTTATAGACCTCTTTGTAATTTACCCTTAAGGTCTCTCCCTATATAAGAGAGCCTAGGGTTTTCCTGAATGAAAATCGAAGACTCTTTTCCCAACATGGTATCAGAGCCGCCCTAGGGCTCTCCACACCCGCCCCCCCCTCCCTTCCCCACCCGCCGCCCTCTCCTCGGCGCCGATCTCCGGCTCCCTCTCTCTCACGCCGCCGCCCGCGCAAGCCTCTAGGCGGCCCCCAGGCGGCACCCAGCCAGCCGCCGCAAGGGCTGTAAGCCTCCTCTGAGGCGTGCCCTAGTCCTCTCTTCGTCCGATATATGGATTTGAGTGCGTAACATCTACATACGCACTCAAATCCGATGCAGTTGGTGTAGACATTCATCACCGTGTCTACATACCCTAGTTCTTCTTCAAGCGGCAGTATGTCAGAATCGAAAGTCGATATGCCCTCCACCGGCGCATTCAAAGGTCCTGTGCCAATAGTGAAGATGGACGGGTCTAACTATAAGCTCTGGGCTATGCAGTTCATGAGCCTCATGAAGTCGAATGGTAAAAAGCACATTCTTACCGAGGATGAGCCCGCAGAGAAGACAGGGATATATGCCTCATGGGAGGCTGATGACTCCTACACAAAGGTCTGGTTGTCTGGTACATTGACGATGGAGATTGCTAACGACGTCCTCCATCAGCCCACTGCTAAGGCAATGTGGGACATTCTTCCCGCTACATATTCGCAGGTGCGAAATGAGACAAAGATGTTGCAGCTTCAGCATGTCATTTTCACAATGAAGCAGAGCGGCAGACCTCTCCATTCCCTATACACATCCCTAAGAGGGATGTTTGAGAAATTATACAGTACAATTCCTCTCACTGCTACTCCTGAACAGCAGAAGACGTTTCGGAACGCCACCATGGTGGGTGTTCTCCTTGCGGCTCTTGATCCTGAATATGATATGCCGCCCGGTCTCAGATCCTAGCTGATGCAGTTATTCCTCCAGTGGAGGATGTTTACAGAAGGCTCAGTTGCATTCCAGTTTCCTCCAGCTCTTCTACTCCACCCCATCAGCGATGGCAGTCTCGCGTGGGAGAGGTGGACCGCCTTCTGGTCGTGGTCGTGGACGTGGCCATGGACCCCAGGGAAGGGGTGGTCGCTTTAGTCAGACATGCTCCTATTGTCACCGCACAGGACACTCGGAGGAGACATGTTATTCTAAGCATGGGTTCCCAGCATCGACACGTGTTGCAGAGCACTCTCAGTCTCCATTACCGTCTACTGCAGATAATCGATTTGACGAACTTGTGGCCCGTCTCCGAGATATTATGCCGCATTCATCTGGTGATTCGTCTGGTGGTTCTTCAGATATTGTTGCTACTGCCTCTACCAGTTCATCATCCGCTGCTAGTACCTCAGGTAGATCTACTGCATTCACACCATCTCATGATATATCTGACTGGGTTATAGATTCCGGAGCCACACATCATCTCTGCCGAGATAGAGATAGATTACAGGCCTACAGGGACATTCCTCCCGGCCGTTCAGTGCAGATAGCAGATGGTACCCATTTGCCCCTTGTTGGACAGGGGGAGATCTCCTTATCCTCCACTATGCAGCTACAAAACGTCCTACATGCTCCTGAGTTCTCAATGAATTTGCTATCTATTAGTTAGATTACGAAGGATTTGAATTGTCGTGCTATATTTGACCCGTCTTCTCTCATTTTTCAAGACATACTCACGGGCAAGGTGATTGGCTGTGGCTCTGAGCAGAATGGTTTATATCGGCTGGTTCGAGATTCCTATGCTGGTGTCTCCTCTCATTCTGTCGGACCAGTCTCTCTGTACATCTGGCATCTCCGGTTTGGTCACCTTCCGCTCCAGAAAATGCGCCATCTTCTGCCCCAGATCTCTCCTAGTTCGTCTTTCCGCTGTGAAGCATGACAGTTGGGAAAACATCATAGGTCGAGCTTTCCAAGTCGTCAGAGTCGGAGCAGTAGCTCCCCATTTGAGTTGTTACATATAGATATATAGGGTCTGAGTCGTGTTCCCGATCATCAGGGGCACAGGTTTTATCTTGTGGTAGTGGATGATTTTTCTCGTGTGTCATGGGTCTTTCTTTTGAAGAATAAATCTGAAGCAGGAGATGTGATCAAGAATTTGATTAATGAAGTGCACAATGTTTTCTCTTCCTCAGTCAAATATGTTCGGACGGATAATGCCCTAAAATTTTGTACACGCTCACTTTCTCAATTTCTTTCATCAAAGGGTATTATTCACCAAACCACTTGTGCATATACATCACAGCAAAATGGTGTGGCGGAAAGAAAGCATCGCCATCTCTTGGATATTACTCGAACCCTATTGATTCAGAGTTGTGCTCCTATTTCATTCTGGGGGGACGTTGTTCTTACTGCATGTTATCTGGTCAATCGAATGCCATCCTCAGTTCTTGGTGAGAAGATACCTATCTCTCTTATTTTTCCAGACAAGGAGTTATTCTCACTGACTCCACGTGTCTTTGGTACTGTGGCTTTCGTTCATCGTCTATCTCCCGGACTTGACAAACTCTTTCCTAGAGAAGTCAAGTGCGTCTTTGTTGGTTATTCCAGGACTCAGAAGGGCTACCGGTGTTATGATCCTACGACTAAGAGGTACTTCGTGAGTGCTGATGTCACTTTCTTTGAGTCTGTCATGTATTTCTCTCCTGCAGGTGACAGAATGGTACCATCCACTACCACTAATGATGTCTATGTTCCTCCACCACCTACATGGAGTTCACCTGAGTCGTCCCCTGTGCCTGTCCCCACGCCAGCACCACCACCACCTCCTCCTCCTCCTCCTCCTCCACCCATTCCACGGCCTATCGTTTCACCGTTACCTAAATTCTATACGCGTCGGTCAGGTCCTGCTCAGACTACACATCAACCAATCATCACGCCTCAAGTATGTTCAGATGGCATTACTACTGACGGGTCAGGTTTGGTACATGAGCAGGATTCTTCAGTATAGGAGGACAGTAGCCCATCCAGTACAGCAGATGATGATCTTGATGTTCTGATTGCTACTCGAAAGCAGAGGAGGCAATGTGCCTCTTATTCATTTGCTTCACAAGTTTTCTTTCACCGTCTCACTGGTGATTTTCAGAGATTTGCTATAGCCTTGCCTTCCGTGGATATACCACGGACATACCAGGAAGCTTTGAAGAATGATTGCTGGAGATTAGCTATGGAAGAAGAGATGAGGGCCTTGCAGTCCCGTGGCACATGGTCTTTGGTCCCTGCACCTCCTGATGCATCCGTTGTGAGCCGTAAGTGGGTCTTCACAGTCAAATATCATGCAGATGGCACGTTGGATAGATACAAAGCACGTTTGGTCGCCCGTGGGTTTACACAGACCTATGGCGTGGATTACATGGATACATTCTCTCCAGTGGCGAGACACTCTACCCTTCGTATTCTCTTATCTGTTGTTGTGGTCCGCGATTGGAGTATATCTCAACAAGATGTCAAGAATGCCTTTCTGTACGGGGACTTAAAGGAGGAACTCTACATACAGCAGCCACTTGGGTTTACTGCTGAGGGGGAGAAGCAGATGGTCTGTAGACTTCACAAGGCAATATATGGCCTCAAACAGAGTCCGAGAGCATGGTTCCAGAAGTTGTCCAACCTAATTGAGCAACAGGGATTCAAGAGGTCAAATGCTGATCACTCGTTGTTTGTCCAGAAGTCATCGGCAGGTACGGTTGTCATTATGGTCTATGTGGATGATATTCTTGTTACAGGAGATGATGTTCAGGGCATATTTTATATACTTTTTTGAAGTTTTTGAGTCTTTTTAAATTTTTAGTGTTTTTCTTTTGAAATTTTTAATGATTTTTGGACTGACACTAAAATAGGATAAAATAGACTCTAGATAATTTTTTTTGGAATTTTTAGAGGTGTTTTAATATTTTTTTTGGTATTTTCTAAGCTAAACAGTACACAAAAAGCATGTTTTTGATTTTTAATAAATATGAAAATAAAATAAAATCAAAAACTAAAATGATAGCGTGAAAGTACACGTGTCCAGGAGCTTAACCCTATTTTTGTGGAATTTTTGGATTTAAAATGATAGGTTAAATAAACACAACAAGCATCCAATCAATGAACAAGCCTGGCAGGGGTATTTATGCAATTTAGAGAACATCCAGGGGCATACATGCAAATTTCCACAAAATATTGAACTGAATATTGAATTTATAGCACCAGAATGCAATTACAAAACCCGCCTAGGTTCGTTAGCAATTTTCCCACCAGGGCGCGTGACTTGCACGCGCCTGGCGAGGACTAGAATGCAGAATCCAAGACCCCAGAGGGCTTACATGCAAAATCTCCAAAAATATAACACGTGCTATCACAGTTTTGATACTAAAACGAAATACAACAAAAACCAAGGGTTCTTCTGCAAAATGCCCACCACCTCACGTGTACAGGTCACGTGAGGTGATGTGGCATCGGACCTGGACGCAAATATAAAGGAGTGCAGGGGCTTACATGCAAATAGCCCAAAGTTTTTATACTACAGATAAAAGTTTAAATACCAAATAATAAATACAAAAAGGCGCGAGGGTGTAGATGCAAAATACCCTCGACGCGTGATCCGACGGCGATGAAGGTGCCACTTAGACACGTGGCGCTTGATGAACGGCCGATGACGCTTCGTGGATCAGCGGCTACGATTAGATCTCCCAGAGAAGATCAACGGTCGAGGCGTGGCGCGATCCAACGGTTGCTGCTTGATCTGGAGGAGGCGCTCCGATCGGACGGTGGTGAAGACGGCTGGAAGAACACGGCGGAGCTCCGGCGGTGCGAGGTTCCTCGAGCTCCTCCGGCCGACTCCGATGGCTTCTGAGCCTCAAAAGTCGACCGGAGCCTCCTCTGGTCGTCCTCTATCTCCTGGGGGCGTCAAAAGGCCACGGCGGGGGCCGTGGTGCTCGCTGGTGGCAGGCGGAGCCGGTGGGCTGCGTTTGCTCCGGCGAGCTCCAAAACTCGCCTCCAGGTACCTTCGCTTGTGCTTTGACCTGCAAGAATGGTCAACGGGTCCAGGGCAAACTGCCTGAACCCTTGGATGGTCGGGGAGAGGTGCGGGTCGCGATATGGGTGCACGGCCGGAGGTGCGCTCCGGCCAAAGTGCTTGATTTGGAGAGATACTCGATGGATCTTCAAATCTTTTTGGGGTTTTCGAAGCTAAGGTTAACAGGAGTAAAATGGTGCAAAGAAATGAACGGGGGACGGTCCTCGATGGCCGGAGCCAGAGGAAGAAAGATACCTCGACGCCGGCTGTTGGCGGAGGTGGTGGAGGCTCCCTCGACCTCGTTCGCCTTGGCTGAAGAGCGCGCGGTGGAGCTGTCACCTCCAGCAGTGCTCGGAGCTCTGGAGAGGCGGAGAGGGGTGGACCAAGGGGACTCGACTTGAATTCAAAGTAGGGGGGTCGCTTATATTGGGTTTGACCCGAGGTGACAGGGGTCCAAAGATCGACGAGCATCTAGCAAATCTTGGGTCCAAAGACCAAGATTAAGCTCGGGCGAGTTAGATGGATGGTTGGTGGACAATGTTGCAGAAGGATGCAACACGAAAACAAGAAAGAGTTGGCTGGGAAAAAGCCAAAAAGATGGCTAAAAAACCGAGCCTGACACGGGCTACAGGGGGTAGGGCGACCAGTTGACTGGGGTCAACTGTTGACGCCTCCTGGTTGGTCCACGTGGACCAACCAGGAAAAACCCTGAATTATTATTTTGTTAATTCATTTAAAAATAGAAATAAGTTGAATTAAATAATGATTATAAAATAAAAAATATTCATTATTTTATGTAGTATTTTATTATGATTTTTAATTTATTTTATGAGGTGTATTTTTATAGGTTACCTTTTTAACCTTATATAGGTATAATACCTACATATTGCATCTTTTTATTTTTATTTTGTATATTTAAATTTTATTATTTTTGTTTTCTTATTTTGTAAAATTATAAAATGCTTTTATACACATAAATATATTTTTATTTTATTTTTCTGATTTATTATGTATAATTAATAAATTATAAGAATGTTTTGTACAGGTATATGTATAGGCAGTATACCTATATATCCTTTATACAAGTATTTTTATTTTTGTATTTCCTTTGCATTTTATTCTGATTTTAGTACACATATATATTACAAGAAATATTTACATAATTATAAAAATATAAAAATGAATAAACAATGAATAAAAAATAAATTGAATATTTTATTCAGTACAGGTATACAATAGGGGTCCAAAATTCAACTTTCAAACCGTAGCTCCGCCAAATGCGAAACCACCACCATTAAATAGATTATTTTATTCTATATACAATTAAAGGTGAGTTTGCTACATTTGGAGTTGTCAGTTGTGAGATACGGGTCTGGAAAGTTGGGATTCTGGATTCTTATTCAGATCATAACTTTTTATCTGTACATTATTTTTCTGTGAAATCAATTTTGTATTTTTCTTTATTAATTTATCTACAACTTTTATGTACAAAGTTTCTTTATTTGATGTATAAAAAGTGGAACCAAAAATAGGTCCCAAAATGAATAAAGAATGAATAGAATTTAAAGGTATTTTCTCTGTATTTCTGACCTTATCTCCCCCTACTTTATTCCTTGTTGACCTATTCATCAAGATGCCTAGGTCTCGGGGGTTTTGGGTCATAAAATATTTACAATATTTTATTCTTTTTCTTTTCTTTATTTATTCTATAATTTTGGCCTTAATTACAGTATTTTATACACTATTGTGATGCACATGCATGGCTGCTAAGATGGTGATTTTAATGCTATTTACAGGCATTTGCTAGGGTTTTTGGTGCCAAAATGATAGAATAAAGATGATGAAATGTGGATTCATCATCCCCCTATACTTTACCTTTGCTAGTCCCTAGCAAACACTTATGCAATAAGTGCAAAAAGAAAAGAAAGAAAAGAAAAAGAGAAACTTGGATTTTATCTGATTATCAAACTTGTCTTTACAAAATCAAAGTTTGGAGCTTAAGTCGGACCTTTGGAATTTTAGTGCGGGCGGAACCTTATTGTGAACTGAATTTGAAATCCAACAGCCCCTGAGAACCCCAAGACTCTGCCCAAGTCTCCTCAATAGCCAGGTCAGAAATATCTCAATTCATACGCAAACTCTTACGACTATGAATCTTACTTGTACAGTGTAAGTGATGGTGGCTCTCCCCAACTAGAATGACAAAGAAACTGACTTCTCCAGTACGACAACCCAATGATTCCCCAATCCAGCAACTCCATCGTCGAGGAGCGGGGTATTCCCTTCTAAGTTCAAGTGGCAACCAGCTCAAGAGGAGGGGGTGAAGAGAAGAATGGACGGTAGCCAGTGTAGCTACCTATCCCGGGATGCAAGACCAGTGTAGTCAAGTCATCCTGCTGCAGGCTCACATATTTGACTTTGGAACTCAAGCTTGCTTATTGACTTTGTACTTGCAGGCTTTTTATTTTTATACATGCCTGAACACACATTTTTTTTTTCGAATACTATATACAGCAGCATTTAAATAAGGAGTTTTTCCTCTTGAGCCAATAGACTATCCCTCTTTTGAAGCTTTATCGCAACCCACAGCCTCTTGTCTTTAGACTTCCTAATCACTGAACGGGTTGGGGTGCACTTCCCTCCCTAGAGGAGGACAAATGTTTCCACTTGTGTGCGTCTCATACCAGCAAATCCAATCCCCTCACCACTCCAACTGAGTTGAACCATGTGAAAGGTGCAGGTGTCCAAGTTAGGTCATTATCAACAAGAGTCGTGCGTGTGCTCCGAAATACTCTACTTAGGCAGTCAAGAATCCATTGAACTAAGTCTCGTGATCCTCAAAGAATTAAGTCAACTAGACCTGAAGTACCTCAAACCTGGTTCCTATAAGGTTCCTGTTATTAGGTAAATTATAAGGTCCAATCAAGCTCCAATCTCCGGATTTTACTTAGACTTGTTCAACCATCAAACTCAATCCGAAAAATGCGAATGCTATGCAATGCAATGCAGAAAATATTTTTGTGATGCAATTTTCAAGATTTTGAACTTTTTATGGATTTTTGAAAAGATGATGATGATGCATATGCAATTTTTTGTATTTTTTCAAAAAGATTTTTCAAATGTTTTTGGATTTTAATTTTGCAAATGTTTTTGGGAATTTTTGAAAACAAAAGTTTTGGCTAAAAACTAGGTGAAAATATGTACACGGGAGTGCTTCTTCATATAAACAAGAAATGGATTTTAAGAATTTACAAGGGTACGTGATCAATTTTATACATATATACATATAGTGCATTTTGGTGTGATGTGTATATTCCTCAAACTTATTTGACACAAGCTTTTCACACAATTTTTGAAAACTATAGACCAAAATAATTTGTACAAACATTTTACACACATTTGAAAACATTTTTGCAAAGGCTTTCAAAACAGTATATATAGGTTTTTCAAATCATTTTTGCAACCATTTTTCAAACCATTTGCAAATCATTTTTCAAACATTTTTATTTCACACAAAGAAAGTGAATTTTACAAACCACTCATTTTTACACAGGTTGAAAACATGTAACAAAATATTTTCAAAATAGTTTTCAATAGATGTTCACAAAGATTTTCAAACTATTTTTCAAACATTTTGCAAAAAAACATTTTCACCTGATTTATTAATCAGTAAATACAAACAGAATTTGAGGAATAACCACATCTTTTTATTAAGGATTTTTAATGAATTTTAAAGAATTATTAGCCATATTATTAAGAAAATACGAAAGTACGAGTTATGGCTAAAGTATATACGTAGTATATACGACCCCCCTATACTTAGCTTGAGCTATGTCCTCATAGATCGGAGAGAAAAGAGAAGACATGACTCGTACTAAGTATAGACAGGTCTAAATAATAAAGGAACAAATGAATCAAACGAATGAGAAGTTGACCGTCCCCCCTATACTTAGGATCAAATAATCCTAAGTATAGCAGACTGTACACAACGCAAGGAGGGTCAAGGGTGGGAATGAAAGATCGTACTCAGATTGTCTCCCCCTATACTTAGGGTAAGATATCCCTAAGTATAGACAAGAAGAGGAGACAATGGAGAGGATCGAACAAGATAGAGAAATTCGGGGTGCACACCCCCCTATACTTAGGACAAAGTACGTCCTAAGTATGGAAAACTGTCTACACGGGCGGCACCTTTTTGATAGATGAAGAAGATAGAAATGGAAAAGAAGAAAAGAAGAAAAGAAGAAAATAATTCAACAGATGAAAGTGATATGAACAGATGGATCTGTACAGCGGGGAATAGAGTTGATTACCATATATGAGATGCAGATGATCAGAATCAAAGGACACATCTCATACCAGAAGAATGGGGGCAACGTCAATGGTCGGTGGATCATGATCAAGATATAGTTTCAGGCGTTGACCATTGACGCGGAAGGTAGAGGAAGATGACGGTTCGGATATGTCGATGCTGCCATTGTCATGTACCTTCCTGACCACATACGGTCCTTTCCACTTGCTCTGCAATTTCCCTGGGAATAATTTCAGCCTGGAATCAAACAACCATACTCTCTGATCTGGCTCAAACTGTTTATGGCTGATATGCGAATCGTGCCATGTCTTCACTTTCTCTTTGTACTGTAGGCTGTTCGAAAAGGTTGTATCTCTCAGTTCTTCCAGGGCTGCCAATTCAGCTCTTCTCTGGTCTCCTATACTCTCGGGATCTAGAAGCAACTCAGTAACTGTCCAAAAAGATTTATGCTTGATCTCCACTGGCAAATGGCACGGCTTGCCATAGACGAGACGAAAGGGAGATGTCCCCAATGGATTTTTGAAAGAAGTCCGATAAGCCCATAAGACCGAGTCCAAAAGTTGTGACCAATCCTTTCGGTCTGGGCGGACAACTTTCTGCAAGATAGTCTTTATCTCCCTATTCGATACTTCGGCAAGACCATTAGTCTGAGGGTGATAAGGAGTGGCAACCCGATGGTCAATGCCGAACTCGTCTGCAAGGGCCCTGACTTTGTCATTGATGAAGTGAGACCCCCGTCTGAAATCAAGACTCTAGGTACTCCGAATCGTGAAATGATATTTTTCCTCAAAAATTTGCAAACGGTTTTAGCATCTGCGGCTCGGGCGGGGATGGCCTCAACCCATCGGCTGACATAATCCACAGCGAGCAAAATATGCTCGAATCCCTGACTCTTAGGAAATGGGCCCATGAAATCAATCCCCCATGCATCAAAAACCTCACAGAAGTGAATGGGTTGCATGGGCATCATGTCTCTCTGTCCGCAGGTTCCCATTTTCTGGCAGTCAGTACATCTCTTCACGAACTCATCAGAATCCTTGAAGAGAGTAGGCCACCATAGGCCGGATTGAAGCACCTTCTGTGCCGTCCTTTTTCCAGAATGATGTCCTCCTGCCTCAAGCTTGTGGCAGTATGTGAGGACGCTGTGCTGCTCTTCTTGAGGAATGCACCTCCTCCAGATACTATCCCCTCCTTCATGATAAAGGACGGGATCCTCCCAATGGTAAAACTTGGCCTTAGCTAGGAAGGTCTCAAGTTTCTGCCTGGGCCAACCCTGAGGGACTGTCTTGGCAACAAGATAGTTTACAAAGTCAGCATACCACGGGAGTGAGGTGACAGCCAAGATCGCCTCATCTGGAAATGTCTCTGTGATAGGTGCGCTGGGCTCAGATTCCTCAAGATTCTCCAATCTGGAGAGATGATCCGCCACCACATTCTTGACTCCAGGCTTATCCTTAATTTCAATGTCAAATTCCTGGAGTAGAAGGATCCATCTGGTGAGACGTGCTTTGGCATCCTTCTTAGCCATTAAGTACCGGATGGCGGTATGATCAGTATAAATGGTCACTCTAGATCCGAGAATGTAAGATCTATACTTATCAAGGGCGAAGACTACGGCCAGCATTTCTTTCTCAGTCACAGTGTAATTCCGCTGCGCGGCATCCAAAGTCCGGCTGGCGTAGTGAATGGAAAAAGGTAAACCATCCCTCCTCTGTTCGAGCACAGCCCCAACGGCAAAATCTGAAGCATCCGTCATGATCTCGAATGGGAGAGACCAATCGGGTGGCTGAAGGACAGGAGCTGAAACAACCATATTCTTGAGAGTCTCAAAAGATTCAAGACACTTATCATTAACAATAAACTCGGTGTCTTTGGTCAGCAAGTCAGTGAGCGGTCGGGCAATTCGACTGAAGTCCTGAATGAATCGTCGGTAGAAACCGACATGCCCCAGAAAAGACCGTAACTGACGCAAGTTGGACGGCGGATTGAGTTTTCTGATGATATCCACCTTAGCCGGATCGACCTCCATGCCCCTGTTGGAGACGATATGACCAAGGACCGTCCCTTGAGTCATCATGAAATGACTCTTCTCCCAGGATAAAACAAGGTTAACCTCAATGCAGCGCTTGAGCACACGGTCTAGGCAGTCAAGACAAGCGTCGAACCCGTCGCCATAGACCGAGAAGTCATCCATGAAGACCTCTAAACAGTCACCCACCATGTCCGAGAAGATGGACAACATGCACCTTTGGAATGTCGCCGGAGCGTTACATAGACCAAAGGGCATCCGTCTGAAAGCATAAGTCCCGAACGGACAGGTGAACGTCGTTTTCTCCTGGTCTTCGGGCGCAATGGCCACTTGAGTGTATCCAGAGTACCCGTCAAGAAAGCAGTAATGACTCTTTCCGGCTAACCGCTCGATAATCTGATCAATGAAGGGTAGCGGGAAGTGATCCTTCTTGGTGGCCTCATTCAATCGTCTGTAGTCCACACAGACCCTCCAAGAAGTTGGTACTCTGGTAGCGATCTCCTCTCTAGACTCATTGACAACTGTAGTGATACCCGTCTTCTTAGGTACCACATGTAGCGGACTTACCCATTTGGAGTCGGAGATGGGATAGATAAAATCGGCGCTCCACCACTTGGAAATTTCTTTCATGACTACGTCTCGAAGATTCGGGTTCAGCCGTCGTTGGAACTCACGCGACGGCTTAGCGTTATCCTCAAGATAGATGTGGTGAGAGCAAAGATTTGGACTCAGCCCCTGGAGATCAGCTATACTCCAACCGATTGCCTTGCGGTTTCTTTCAAGAACCTCCATCAGACGAGATTCTTGCTCTCCAGTCAAATCTGCTGAGATAATGACTGGGTACATTTCTGGCTCACCTGCAAGGAATCTGTATGTCATCGACTGCGGCAGAGGTTTCCATTCTGGACAACTGGGAGGTGGCAGATCTGGTTTCTGATATGTCTGTGTAAATGCTACCAGGTCTGCATGGGAGAACTCTCGCTCTGCATGAATTCCTGACGAAGGGCGGCCTGCTGAATCAACTATAAACTGTACTGGCTCGCACTCTGTCATGGTTGTTGGCTCAGTAGGAATCAGACAAGGCAAATAATCATCAAAGTCATCCCAGTCAATGTCTGAATCCGAGGGATCAGAAGAAGATGAGCAAGAATGAAAATCATCTGCACCACTCATCACAACACTGTCAGCTTCAGATGTATCCTCATCAAGGGATGTGCTTTCCCGGCTCTCGACTGCCATGAGCTTGAGATACAGTGAATCTGTAGGCAAGGCGAGGGTCGGTGCTACGGGATCTTTCCAACTGGATTCATCATCAGTCATCTCAAAATCACAAACCTGGTGGATGCCTAACTCCTCCTCTGTCATCTGCGCTGCTTCACTGGACTGCTCGGAGCACTCTAACTCTCTAGCTTTGATTTCTTCGATCATCTCTATTTGTATGGTTTCGCCCTCTACGCGAAAGCATACCTTCCCGCTATCATGGTCGGTCACCGCCTTGGCTGTGGCCAAGAATGGACGTCCGAGAATGATGGGGGCATCAGTTACCGCCTCAGGGATCTCCATGTCCAACACAACAAAGTCCACGGGGAATTTCAGGCCCTGAATGGTAACGACCACGTCTTTCAATAACCCCTTCGGCCTCTTAATCGACCTATCAGCAAACTGAAGGACCGTTCTGCTTCGAAGAAGAGGGCCAAACTCGAACTGCTTGAGTAAGGCTGCCGGAAGGAGGTTAATTGAAGAGCCGCTGTCTAATAGAGTACGATCAAACTGCTGCTCCTGAATCTCGTATCTGACATAGGGAGCTCCTGCGTCTGGTCGCTTGGCTGGCAGCTTGTTCTGGATGATGCAACATGTGTCATGAGTGAGCATATGGATTTAATCTCTGTGCCTCTTCTTCCTTCGAACAGTAGTTGTCTCTTTCAAGTTCTTTTTGAAGAAAGGGATATGCTCAAATGCTTCCCGTAGAGTCAGCTGAATGTGAAATCTATCAATCATTTGGTCGTCGAACTCTACCTGCTGATTCTTTTTTGGATTTTCTTTTTTATTCCCCTTCGCTCGGCGGAGTGCCTCGGGGAATGGGATAGTAGGGGCCTCCTCAGATGGAGGACTAGGGATCGGTCCCTGTGCCTGTGAAGAAGGGGAACCCATACAATCATCATCATTCATCACATATGGATCCGCAATTTGAACAGAAACCTTTCCTTTATTCATATTTTTGTTTTTGTTTTTGTTCCCATAGTCTCTAGGTACAAAATGTGGCAACATCACAGAAGGTGGCTCAACAAAAGTAGATGTGGTGGCCTCAGCACCACCACTGGCACCGGTCTTCGCGGCATCAGCACCGCACTCTTGTTCAGCATCCAAAATGGTGGCTTCAGCACCATCGTCTGCATCTGATCTCTCGACGGCATCAGCACCGTCGTCTGGCTCTCCATCATTGGTGGCTTTAGCACCATCGTCTTCAACATCATCATGGGCGGCATCAGCACCGCTCCTCTGCTCCTCTGGCGCTCCTGATCCTGCATCTGGCTGTCGCTCAGAAGAGGCGCCGCCGGCTGGCATCCTACCGCTCCTAGTAGTAACAAAATCAGCATCATAATAGGAATAAGACATGTCACTCAAATAGTCACTAGGAGAAGTATCCTCTGTGAACTCTACCTGCTCAGATTTTCTTTTGAGGTTATTAGGGTTAGGTTCGATCTGAGCGGGAATGGCGGCTTTGCCTTTTATGATATCCCGCATCTCCTGCCGGAATTCATCCATTTCTTGCCTGAAAGATGCTCGCTGTTCCGATAGCAAGCGGGCAAGATCATCGAGGGCTGGGTTCTCAAAGGCTGGACCCTGAGAACCGGATGTCTGTCCCTGCTGGAAATGGGGCTGCTGCTGCTGGTGTTGCTGATGATACTGGGGGGAAGGCTGGTGATAAGACTGCTGAGGCGGCTGTCGCTGCCTCCACTGTTGTCCCTGATAGGAGGGACGAGGACCACTCTGGTATTGTTGCTGATGGGCATACTGGGGCTGTTGCTGCTGTGTCGGCTGGCTATTCTACTGTCCTTGGGCAGGAGGATGCTGCTGGGACGAGGATCCACCATTGCCCCAACGGAATCCGGGGTGATCCCTACGAATTACGGGCAGAGGGTATCGGTCATACCAAATCCCATTGACTTCCATCAATGGTTCCTGCTCAAAGGAGGGTGGAGGAAGAACTGTCAGTGGCTGCTCTGGCTGATAAACCACCATCTGCGTGTCCGAAGATGGCGGTTGCTCTGAATGGTATTGCAGCAATGGAACCGGCTCCGCCTGGATATGGTTCACCTGGCGGTATGAGGTAGAGGCCTGGTTGGGATTGCTGCTGCTGGAAGCAACCTGTGACCTGGGAGGCTGTTGGGAATGGGCTTGTGCCTCCTGAATACATAGAATTTGAGTCTTCAGGTCACTCATGGTTTTGGTGAGAAGGTCCATCTGAGCAAGACCTTGGTTCTGCTTCTTCTCAAGGATCTCCATGCGGTCCCACTTTTCACTAATTATGCCCATGTCGGCTGCTGCTGATTCGGCTTGGGCTGCGGCTACCGACGTTGTATTGGGACCGGCATCGATGCGTGCGATCCTCTGGAATGATCCTGCTCCCTGCGGGGGTTTTTGCTGTGTGTAGACTCTGGCTTGGGTCATTACTGTAGAGTTTTCTGCCATGCCTTCGTAGATGGCCCAGACATCGTCTTCACCTTTGGAGAAATATGATCCACCGCAGGAGGCGTTTACAAGCCCCTGCAGCTCCGGTGTCAGCCCACAGAAGAAACTCTGTACGAGATTGGGCTTGGAGATATCATGGTGCGGACACCGGTCGATGAGCTCTCTGAATCGATCTCATGCTTCGTGGAACTGTTCATTTGGGATCATGACAAAGTTGCTGATCATGGCTCGAGCTGCGTTGGTCCGGCCGAGAGGATAGTATTTCTTCAAATATGCGGTCCGGAGATCTGCCCAAGTATCGACGAATCGCCCTAGATGCTTGAGCCAATATGCGGCTCTATCAACCAATGAGAATGGGAAGGCGATCATCTTAATGGTGTCCTCGGTCATCAACCGATCATGGATGGTACTGCAAATCATCTCAAATTCCTGGAGGTGGAGGTGCGGCTCTTCGGTCGGCAACCCGTGAAACTTGGGTAGCAGCTGAATCGTGTGGGGCCGAAGCTCGAAATCTCCGTGAATTGGCGGAAGTCTGATCCACCTGTGAGTGAGGGATGCAGCTGGGTTATGTAGTTCCCTCATGATGGTCTGTGGTGGTCGCTCAGCGTCTGGATCGCCTCCTCCTGCATCAGGTCCTCCTCATCCACCTCCGCCACCGCCCCCAGGTCGGTTCTCTCTCATCTGCGCTATTTCTCTCATCAGATCACCCATGAATGTTCCCTGATCACGGATCTGTCTCTGCATATTCTCCAGGGACGCTAGCAAGGAATTGTTGATGGTCACCTGATCGATTATGAATGGAGGGTGATCGTGGTCATCTGGGTGCTCGCCTCTGTCTGCCATTGCTGGATTTTCTGAAAAAGCAAAAGAGGCCATCTCAGGTGCTGTCGAATGAGCAGAACTCTGTGATGCACTGAATTCTGACACAATTGGACTGAGAGAAGGAGAATGGGAAGGGTGGTCGAGGGGGAACAGGGTGGATGTGAACTCGGGCTCGGAGAGCGGACTCTCCGAGGTATTCCTATATGAGTAAGGAGGAGTGCTAGATAGCGGTGCCGACAAGGTCGGCCTAAGAGATCTCCGTCCCATCATCTTGATTATTCGAGAAGAGTGGGGATAATGCAAGAGAAGAAGAAGATGATATGCAACAAAATTGTGCACAATTGTGCGGTGTTTTTGATCTTGACCTAAATAAATCTAGAAATCAAACACAAAGCAAGGGTGAATTCACCAACTCAACTCGTGAAGCCGTGAAGGTTCGGCTTTTTATCTGGTCAATTTTAGCTTGTTTTTAGGTATTTATCTTGTCACGAGTCCTTAGAACGCTACGCCTATAGGAGCGAGAGTACTGCCAGGAAAGTGTCCCCGTACTTGTCCTCCTCCTGTGTAACCTGTAACTTGCGCTTTTTAAGGTCCTTGTAACCCTTCCTGGATCCCTACTCAGCCAAAGAAATAGAGGGAGGAAGCCGATAGGCGAAACCGATACTTCGGACCTCGCTCGCAACGGAATCACCCGTGAGCGTGCAAGATCTTACTCGGACGCAGCGGTGAGACAGACACACCCGTGAAGGCGTGGCCTAGGCTCGGTACTTCGGACAAGGTCGGCGCTCACACAATAGCGAGTCACCAATGACGACCAAGTCCTACTCGACTACGTACGATAGTAGCGCCAATACTTCGGAAATCCAGGCGATACACAAGGCAGCCACAAGTTGGGTTTTGGGCTCTAATCCTTACGAAGCGCTCACCTCACTTGGAAGGAGACCTTCCCATGCAACCTGAAGACAAGTGAGGGTGTTACTCTCCCCAAGCAATGAATCCAATTACCAATTTTATTTTGGTCAAGTTTTCTTTAGCAGTCCCCTTTTTTTAATTTTTTTGGTGTTATCGCTTCTTTTGAGTAGATTCAAACAAGCGCCTAACGATTTTTGTATTTTTCCTTTATCCTACTTTGTTCCAAAAACAGAGGGAGAATAGAGTCGAAAAAGCCGTGCAAGTCGACACCAAGGTGGAAATCTCACCTTTGTGCCTAGATGATGTATGCAAAGTAAGAAGACTTACAGCGAATCCCAGCTCTCTCCATGCGGGATGCAAAGCAGAATTTTTAAACCTACACTACATGGCGATATGTAAGCGGAAATCGTCCTAGAACAGGCAACTGCTAGCGTGAAGAACCACAAGCTAGCTACTAACTCCTAATCCGAGTGTCCGGTCTAGGCTCACCCCCTCCTCTGCTCAACACATTTGAGTTAGGAGAAAGCGCTTGTTCGGGTGTGAGCTCGCGGCGCGTGGATTGGAAGCTACTAGCCAACTGTTTAATTAGTCTAAGTCCACAACGATCTATAGGAACATGCAAGAGATATTAGGGTGTTTGGACCTAGGCTAATCGAATCAAGCAGAACCTAATCTAAGAGCTCAATCCACAAAAAGAAAGGAAAAATAAAAACAAAACCGGAAAATGACGGTAAAATGACGGCGATAAAACGCGATAAAAACCGCGGTGAGCCCCCGGGTGAACAAACACCCGGAAATTAGGCCCGGTAGTGTCTAAGTGTCCAAGAGTCCAAGTGTACCTGTATTATTACAATTAAATAAATCACTCTCTCACAAAAATAAAAGAAGAGCTATATAATCACTCTCTCTCACTCCTCTTGCTCTCTCCTGCCGGCTTGGCTAAAGAATAGCCGGCTCCGCTTCCCAAGGTTGCTCCGGGTCACCTAAGCGATCCGCCTCGCTCCGCGGTCCCTCGCAAGAAGACAAAGCAGAGTGGTCAGAATATCTCAATCAATATATGTATCAAAAATGTAAGAGAGACAAAAACTAAAGCTATGGTAGACAACAAGCACAAACAGACAAAATGTAAACTACTCGTTGTTGCTCCCCGGCAACGGCGCCATTTGATAATCTCAAGAATCGATGTGGTTGTGTCGACTCACAAGGCGAGTCAACAGTCGGTGTTTGACCACACAAATTCTGAAATTAATCAACAATTAACCCACACTAAAGATCAATAAATTAGAACTAATGTGGAGTTAAAATTTATTTTTAACTCTACATAAAAGATGTATAGGTGCAAGTATGTAGAGAGTTCGAACACAAGGAGCAAACAGGGTAGTTCAAGCAAATGTGCTCAAGTGTGTGTGTGTGTGATGTGTCTACACTAAGCAATCAAGCAAAGGGAATTTTTGTGGGTTTTTAATTTTTAATTTTTTTAATTTAATTTTTAATTTTGTATTTTGGTTTTTAATTTTCTGATTTTTATAATTTTATATTTTATATTTTTTTTCTTTTTCTTTTTTTTTAATATTGGAATTTAAAGACAATGGAATACAAGGCAAGGTGAAATATTTATAAAAATAAGTAAAAATTACCAAAAATTCAGAATAAATTGTTTTTGGTATTTTAGGATCTTTTACTGTTTTTTGTGATTTTTGGAGATTTTTCAAGGTGTTTTTGGTATTTTTAAATACTTAAATAAGTCAAAACAGTAAAACAAGAGCTGGCTGAGAATAAAATGGGAATTAAAAACAGCAACCAGTACTCAAAAATTTTTACAATAATTTTCAAATAAAGCTACTGAAATCGAGAACAAACAGGAGTTGAGTTTGTGATTTTTGGAGTTTTCTACTATTTTATATATTTTTTTGAAGTTTTTGAGTCTTTTTAAATTTTTAGTGTTTTTCTTTTGAAATTTTTAATGATTTTTGGACTGACACTAAAATAGGATAAAATAGACTCTAGATAATTTTTTTTTTGGAATTTTTAGAGGTGTTTTAATATTTTTTTGGTATTTTCTAAGCTAAACAGTACACAAAAAACATGTTTTTGATTTTTAATAAATATGAAAATAAAATAAAATCAAAAACTAAAATGATAGCGTGAAAGTACACGTGTCCAGGAGCTTAACCCTATTTTTGTGGAATTTTTGGATTTAAAATGATAGGTTAAATAAACACAACAAGCATCCAATCAATGAACAAGCCTGGCAGGGGTATTTATGCAATTTAGAGAACATCCAGGGCCATACATGCAAATTTCCACAAAATATTGAACTGAATATTGAATTTATAGCACCAGAATGCAATTACAAAACCCGCCTGGGTTCGTTAGCAATTTTCCCACCAGGGCGCGTGACTTGCACGCGCCTGGCGAGGACTAGAATGCAGAATCTAAGACCCCAGAGGGCTTACATGCAAAATCTCCAAAAATATAACACGTGCTATCACAGTTTTGATACTAAAACGAAATACAACAAAAACCAAGGTTATTCTGCAAAATGCCCACCACCTCACGTGTACAGGTCACGTGAGGTGACGTGGCATCGGACCTGGACGCAAATATAAAGGAGTGCAGGGGCTTACATGCAAATAGCCCAAAGTTTTTATACTACAGACAAAAGTTTAAATACCAAATAATAAATACAAAAAGGCGCGAGGATGTAGATGCAAAATACCCTCGACGCGTGATCCGACGGCGATGAAGGTGCCACTTAGACACGTGGCGCTTGATGAACGGCCGATGACGCTTCGTGGATCAGCGGCTACGATTAGATCTCCCAGAGAAGATCAACGGTCGAGGCGTGGCGCGATCCAACGGTTGCTGCTTGATCTGGAGGAGGCGCTCTGATCAGACGGTGGTGAAGACGGCTGGAAGAACACGGCGGAGCTCCGGCGGTGCGAGGTTCCTCGAGCTCCTCCGGCCGACTCCGATGTCTTCTGAGCCTCAAAAGTGGACCGGAGCCTCCTCTAGTCGTCCTCTATCTCCTGGGGGCGTCAAAAGGCCACGGCGGGGGCCGTGGTGCTCGCTGGTGGCAGGCGGAGCCGGTGGGCTGCGTTTGCTCCGGCGAGCTCCAAAACTCGCCTCCAGGTACCTTCGCTTGTGCTTTGACCAGCAAGAATGGTCAACGGGTCCAGGGCAAACTGCCTGGACCCTTGGATGGTCGGGGAGGCGCGGGTCGCGATATGGGTGCACGGCCGGAGGTGCGCTCCGGCCAAAGTGCTTGATTTGGCGAGATACTCGATGGATCTTCAAATCTTTTTGGGGTTTTCGAAGCTAAGGTTAACAGGAGTAAAATGGTGCAAAGAAATGAACGGGGGACGGTCCTCGATGGCCGGAGCCAGAGGAAGAAAGATACCTCGACGCCGGCTGTTGGCGGAGGTGGTGGAGGCTCCCTCGACCTCGTTCGCCTTGGCTGAAGAGCGCGCGGTGGAGCTGTCACCTCCAGCAGTGCTCGGAGCTCTGGAGAGGCGGAGAGGGGTGGACCAAGGGGACTCGACTTGAATTCAAAGTAGGGGGGTCGCTTATATTGGGTTTGACCCGAGGTGACAGGGGTCCAAAGATCGACGAGCATCTAGCAAATCTTGGGTCCAAAGACCAAGATTAAGCTCGGGCGAGTTAGATGGATGGTTGGTGGACAATGTTGCAGAAGGATGCAACACGAAAACATGAAAGAGTTGGCTGGGAAAAAGCCAAAAAGATGGCTCAAAAACCGAGCCTGACACGGGCTACAGGGGGTAGGGCGACCAGTTGACTGGGGTCAACTGTTGACGCCTCCTGGTTGGTCCACGTGGACCAACCAGGAAAAACCCTGAATTATTATTTTGTTAATTCATTTAAAAATAGAAATAAGTTGAATTAAATAATGATTATAAAATAAAAAATATTTGTTATTTTATGTAGTATTTTATTATGATTTTTAATTTATTTTATGAGGTGTATTTTTATAGGTTACCTTTTTAACCTTATATAGGTATAATACCTACATATTGCATCTTTTTATTTTTATTTTGTATATTTAAATTTTATTATTTTTGTTTTCTTATTTTGTAAAATTATAAAATGCTTTTATACACATAAATATATTTTTATTTTATTTTTCTGATTTATTATGTATAATTGATAAATTATAAGAATGTTTTGTACAGGTATATGTATAGGCAGTATACCTATGTATCCTTTATACAAGTATTTTTATTTTTGTATTTCCTTTGCATTTTAATTCTGATTTTAGTACACATATATATTACAAGAAATATTTACATAATTATAAAAATATAAAAATGAATAAACAATGAATAAAGAATAAATTGGATATTTTATTCAGTACAGGTATACAATAGGGGTCCAAAACTCAACTTTCAAACCGTAGCTCCGCCAAATGCGAAACCACCACCATTAAATAGATTATTTTATTCTATATACAATTAAAGGTGAGTTTGCTACATTTGGAGTTGTCAGTTGTGAGATACGGGTCTGGAAAGTTGGGATTCTGGATTCTTATTCAGATCATAACTTTTTATCTGTACATTATTTTTCTGTGAAATCAATTTTGTATTTTTCTTTATTAATTTATCTACAACTTTTATGTACAAAGTTTCTTTATTTGATGTATAAAAAGTGGAACCAAAAATAGGTCCCAAAATGAATAAAGAATGAATAGAATTTAAAGGTATTTTCTCTGTATTTCTGACCTTATCTCCCCCTACTTTATTCCTTGTCGACCTATTCATCAAGATGCCTAGGTCTCGGGGGTTTTGGGTCATAAAATATTTACAATATTTTATTCTTTTTCTTTTCTTTATTTATTCTATAATTTTGGCCTTAATTACAGTATTTTATACACTATTGTGATGCACATGCATGGCTGCTAAGATGGTGATTTTAATGCTATTTACAGACATTTGCCAGGGTTTTTGGTGCCAAAATGATAGAATAAAGATGATGAAATGTGGATTCATCAGTTCACATGGATGCTATACACATGATACTGAGGTATCTGAAGTCTTCTCCAGGGTCAGGGCTGCTATTCAGAAAGAGCACAGGCTTTTCCATCTCAGCGTGGGCAGACATAGATTATGCAGGATGCCCTAAGGATCGAAAATGAACCTCAGGGTTCGCAGTGTTTGTTGGAGGCTCTCTGGTTTCTTGGAAAAGCAAGAAACAAACTGTTGTGGCAAGGTTCAGTGCCGAATCCGAATATAGGGCCATGGCTCAAGCCAGCACGGAAATGATGTGGGTTCATTCCGTACTAGAAGATCTACATGTAGTTGTGCCCCTACCTATGAAGCTTCAGTGTGACAATCCGGCAGCATTATTCATTGCCAACAATCCAGCTTTCCATGAAAGGACCAAGCATATTGAAGTTGATTGCCATTACACTAGGGACTTGATCCAGAGAGGACTGATATCTACTGCACATGTGAGCTCAGGAGATCAGACTGCAGATGTATTCACCAAGCCACTGCTCAGAGGACCTTTTCAGAGATGTTTATCCAAGCTGAGCATGATAGACATCTATGCTCCACCTTGAGGGGGAGTGTAGAGATAGTTTCTAGTATTATTATCACTTTATGTATCTTGTCGTTATTTCTTTATCTTTTATAGACCTCTTTGTAATTTACCCTTAAGGTCTCTCCCTATATAAGAGAGCCTAGGGTTTTCCTGAATGAAAATCGAAGACTCTTTTCCCAACAATCTCTAATGCCATTACCGCCCCGTCCAAAAGATGCCGCCCAAGAATAAAAGCAATCTAAGCAAGCAAAATAAGCGTATCGAAGACTCCCCTAAGTCAATTAGCCAAAACCTTGGCCAAATTAAGATAGGCAACGTTGAATAATGCGATGGGTCTCAAGTCTTCCACTTTCTGTGCAGCCTCTTTCTTCGGGAGCAAGAAGATTAAGGATCTATTCAGCTTCTCCAAGTTGCATTTCACGCCTCTGAACTCTGTAACCAGGACCATGGCATTCTCCTCGACTACATTTCAGAATTCTCTATAGAAAAAAACCAAGCCAACTAGCTCTGAACATCCGTCGATATTAAGATCAAGACCCGCCCTAGGCATCTCCTCCCTAATAAACTCATATATAAGCACCTCAGCTTCCTTTGGTCTCAGAGACCTAAGTAACCCCCCTCCCAAGCCACTCGAGGGTGCCCTCCTACTAACATCTCGAAAGTGCTCCACGATTATTGTAACAATCGCCCCATCTCCTTGTATCCTCTCGCCTCCCACCTACCAATCATAAATTAGATTACTTCTCCTCCTTCCACTAGCCATGGCATGAAAGTATCTTATGTTTATATTGCCCTCCCTTACCCACCTCTACATTTACCTCTGTCGCCACTCCACCTCCCTCCTTTTATTCTCCTCCGATGCAACCTTCTGTTGCTCACTTCTAGCCTGCCACTCCACCATGCTAATACTCTCATACATCCTCTAGGCCATCTAAACGAGCAATCTCCTTTTCTGCCTCCATGCATCGCTCATCCCGTAACGGACATGACTATCTCTTTTATTTCTTCAACATCACTCAACAATGGTATGAAAGTATATCTTATGTTTGCATCATCCTCCCTTACCCACCTTTGCCTCCACCTTTGTCACCACTCCACCTCCCTCCTTTTATTCTCCTCCGATGCAACCTTTTGTTGATCACTTCTAACCTGCCACTCCTCCATGCTAAACTCTCGCACATCCTCTAGGCCATCTAAAGATTCTAAACGAGCAATCTCCTTTTCTGCCTCCATGCATCACTCATCCCGCAACCGACATGACTATCTCTTGAGTTTCTTCAACATCGCTCTCAACCATGCAATCTTTCGAGCTATCCTTTGATGCCGACGTTTCTACTCGCATTGATGACCAAAACTCCACAACCAACTCTTCATATCCTTCACCCATCAACCAAGACTTCTCGAATCTGAACAAGATCGGGGGAGCATCCCTTAACTTGAATCCCATCAAATAAGCATATGATCTAACCTCAGCCTTGGAAAAACCTAAGCCAAGGACATTTGAAACATCTCCAGCAACTCCATCGATGCTAAGAACAAACGGGACTTGACGAGTTGTTCTCCACATGAGCCCTCCGTTCGTTGTGTCCACAACTTCTAATGTCATTTCCCCAATGAAGTCCAAGAAAATCTGTCGAACTATGATCCTGTTGATGAATAAGCAATTCATCATCTTCATTTTGGCTTCATCTTTTTCCTTCAGCATTAGGATCCTCAAATGACAATGAAGGATCTCAACTCCAATGAATACATGCATGTGATGAATCAACTCGAAGATACCTCGATCGAATGTCGGATATTATGCATAAAAATATGAGATGGATGGAAATCCTCTGTTGAATGTGGAGGAAGAGAACCGAGCTAAGATCTAGATGGATCTTAGGTGGTCAGATGTGAATGGAATGCGGAGAAGCGAGAATCGAGTGGTGATGTGATGAATAGTGACAGATGCAGGAGATTTGGGAATCAAATTATAAGAGAAAACAAAGGGGATGTGAGGAGAATAGAGAATTTGATAAGGAATGAGGAGAAATGAAGGAAATCAACCTCTACGATGAAGGATGTGGATGGAGAGAATCGCCTGGGCGGAGCTCGTAGAAGCTCTGTTGTCCTTGTCACGACACGATAATGGCGTGGAGGCTCGTCGCTCATGGCAGAGCTGAGCTGCATGCCGAAGGAGATCACGCCAGACATCGATCTCGCTCAATGTCAGAGCGAGGGAGTTGTCAGCTCTTAACATACTTCTCAGAGCTCGCTGATTAAAGAAGGAAATAATGCCGGATAGGGACTCAAGCTCGGAGGTGGACTTCTTATATAGGAGAGAGGAGAGTCCAGGTGCATCACACATGGACACGAAATTGGTCAAAGAAGGGTCGACGAGGATGGGGAAAGAACGGCTTAACGGTCGAGGCCATTAGGGTGTTGGGAGGTGAAGAGAAGAGAAGAGGGAAAAAGGAAGGAGGCGTGAGAAGAAGAAGAAAGGAAGAAGAAGAGGTTAGGAAGAAGAGGAAGGTTGAATATTCAACCTTCCCAGGCGCCCAATCAAAAGCCGACACGTGGCAAGGAGAAGAGAAGAAGAAAGACAAAATAGTTGTATACATTATATCAATACAATGCAAAATAATAAATAAATAGTAAATTACCTTAAATAAATTATATAAATATAAGTTATACCTAATTTAATAAATATTTTAATTATAAATTTTACTAAATTAAATAAGTAAAATTAATTAGTTAAATAATATAAATACAATACCTTATAGGTATAAATTACCTCTATACAATGATTTATTGATTTTTAATTAAATAATTTTATATATAAGGTATTATTTTTATATTTTTGATAATTTAATATATTTTATTAGAATTATAAATATATTTTTATTTTATTTTAATAATATTATTTACTCAACATTGGTCTGCATCAAAGTTCAACTTTAAGTCCATTCCTTTTTACTTTGATTATGGACGAGTTGACAAGTCACATTCAGGATGAGATACCTTGGTGTATGTTATTCGTTGTTGATATTGTATTGATTGATGAGACTAGAGATGGACTAAATAAGAAGCTTGAGGCCTTGAGACATGCATTGGAGACTAATGGGGAGTTTACCCCCCTTAACCCACCCTCACTCTCTCTCATGTGGGCCCCACTTTATTCTTTTTTAAAAAATTAAATAAATCAATTTTACATCATCAATCCTATCAAAAAATAATATATTATACCATCATATCATATAAAAATTATAAACTACTCCACTTCTACTCACTTTTCCAAACTTCAATACAATCACATCACAATAACTACTCACTTTTTCAAACTTCAATACAATCATATCACAACAAACCCACTTCTAACGTACCCCCAGTTTAACCCTCTATACAAACACCAAAACTCAAAAACGGGTTACCTCCTACCAGTTTAACCCGCCTTAACCCGCTAACCAAACGCACCCTAAAGGATTTCGTATAAGTAGGATTAAGACTGAATATATGGAATGCACTTTTAATGGAAGTAATGGTGAAGGAATTGAGTTTAAGATAGGTGACGATAACATTCAGAAGAGGGATTCTTTTAGATACTTGGGATCTATTTTGCAACATGATGGGGAAACCAACGGAGATGTTACAAATAGAATAAATGTGGGTTGGCTAAAGTGGAGATGAGCCTCTACTATTCTTTGTGATAAGAAGATTCCTTTGAAAATCGAAGGAAAGTTTTACAAAGCAGTTGTGAGACTGATATGCTCTGTGGATATGAATGTTGGCCAGTGAACCACAGACATGTGTAGAGAATGGCAGTAGCAGAAATGAAAATGCTAAGGTGGATGTGTGGACACACACGTAAAGATCGTATTTGAAATGATGCCATCAGAACGAAAGTTGGTGTAGCTCCTATCGAGGATAAGATGCGAGAAAATTGCTTAAAGTGGTTGGGCCATTTGCAATGGAGGTCAGCTTATGCACCGGTAAGGAGATGTGAGTTTTGGAATGTTAACCTGGCTAAAAGAGGCGAGGAAGGCCCAAGAAGTGTTGGAATGAGACTATACGAAGGATCTTAGTTTTTTGGACCTAAGCCCGTGAATGATCCAAGATAGATCTGAATGGAGGCAAAGAATCCATGTAGCCGACCCTCTTAATGTGGGAAAAAGCTTTGTTGTTGTTGTTGTAATATTATTTACTCAGCTAAATAAAAAGAAATATATACATTATATGTACATTATACCTATATAATAAGTATATATTTATTTTTGATTATTTAAACTTTAATAATTTTATTGTTACTTTATATAATTATTATAAAATATGGTAAAAATAAAAAATAATAGAGAAAATATAAAGAATAAAATAATAAGAAATAATGTGCAGTTGTACAGATATCACGGTGTCCCCAAAAGCTGACTTTTACATATTAACTCCGATTTTAATGAAACCACTTTCATTTTAAAGAAGTTAATTATGAATACAATGAAAATAAGTTTGGTGAATTTTTGAGTTCATACGGAGTAGATATTTAGCTTTGAATGTTCATTTTACGGCTTTTTTTGTACCATATTATAAATACAATAAATTATTTTCCATATATTTTTATAAAGTAATATACATTATTATAAACAAGTTTGAAGAATAAAATATTTACATTTGAAGTTATCGGAATGATAAAAAAATAGATGAATATATGTACAAGATGAATCGATGTTGTAAAAGTACCTCAACTGGCCCGACTAGTAGGTCCGACTAGTCTAGTTGGTGAGATGGCCGACCGAGTATTGACTAATTCCGACTAGGTCGACTAGTCGATCGATTTTTACTTCGAGATACTATATTTTTTACTTTTTTTAAAAGCAAATTTATTCTAATATTCTTAATCAACAACAACAACAAAGCATTTTCCCACATTAAGTAGGGTCGGCTACATGGATTCTTTGCCTCCATTTAGATCTATCTTGGATCATTCTCGGGCTTAGATCCAAAAAACTAAGAACCCTTCGTATAGTCTCATTCCAACACTTCTTGGGCCTTCTTCGCCCTCTCTTAGCTGAGCATCTCCTCACTAGTGCATCAGTTGACCTCCTTTACAAATGGTCAAACAACCTTAAGCGATTTTCTCGCATCTTATCCTCGATCGGAGCTACACCAACTTTCATTCTGATTGCATCATTCAGAATCCGATCTTTATATGTGTGTACACACATCCACCTTAGCATTTTTTATTTGTGCTACTGTCATTCTCTACATATGTCTATGGTTCAAAGGCCAACATTTAGATCAGAGCTATACCAACTTTTATTCGAATATGCTTAATATTTTTTTTAAAGTCAATTACTTCTTTTTTTCATTATAATGATAAAAATGTATAAATCTTTGTAAATATATAAGAATATAGGTATAAATCTGATTTGTGTATTTAAAATAATTAAAATATTCAAAAATCGATTAAAGGCCAACTAAATCCGATTACTTGCGCGACTGTCGATTAATATTTAGTCAGTGACCCAACCGATCGAGTACCGACTATCAATTTTTACAACCTTGAGATGAATAATGTGTACAAGAAGAATTATGATATTTATTTTCTGATATTTTTATAGATTAATATCATTATCTCTCCTACTTATTTATATTATTGGCTAAGTCAATATTGACCTGGTCTCGAGGTCGGGATCAGTCTGTACATATGTACATATTTACATCATTCTTTCTTTTATTTTTCTTTTTCTCTTTATTCTTTTATTTTGGATTAAATATATGTTAAATTTGTGATATTAATAAAGAGAGTTAATATGTTAATTAATGAAAATTAGCTGATATTTACATGTATTTTACTAATGATTTTAGACAAAATGAAAGAATAAAGGAGATGAATCGGAGATTCATCAGCCGCATATGCCCGTACGACAAGCAGATCGAACTGAATGAATCGGTGCATTGTGAACCCTAAGCGTATATGCAACCCGCATGTGTCTCGCATATCTCTCATATGCCACGCATACTTCTTCAGAAGCTTCAACTCTACATCCTCTCATTCGAGTGCTTACCTCAGTAGCTCTGCCTCTTCCTCCATTCAACCGTAAAAATATGCAATGCCTTTGTTTATAATTGCAATGCATTATGACATTATGTAAATGCCATGTTTGCTCACATATTATTTTCATGAGTATATGCAATGGATCGTCTAATGTTTTAATATATGTCTATTGAGATTTTGCTCATGTATTGCAAATCAACGTGTATGTGTATCGAAGTTTTGTTATTATGAATCATCAAATACATAAAGTTTTTGACTATTTTTTGCATTTAAATGTTAGGCAATTAATGGCATCTACTCAACCATCTAACATGAACCGAACTTTGATACATAAATTCAATACTAATATTATTTATAGATATTTATTTATTTTTAAATTAAAAAATAAAAACCCACACAGAACTGCATATGCCCCCGCATACCCGTTTATTCGGTATTCAGTGTCAGAATGCATATGTATACCACTTTCATGAACCTTGCAAAAGATACATGCATCCCTTGCCCGAGTTCCATGGTAACCAACATCTTCCTTCTTACCAACTAAGAATGCAACCTTATTTTGTGAGGTGCCATTTGGCCTTCCACAGTAATAGAAAGTCCATCTCCAAGACTAGATCTGACAGCGACAATTGATCCTTCAATGTCTCATGCCTAACAAGATAGAAGTCCTCCCCTGCACACTCCCAAGTGTCCATCCTGTGCCCCAGGAGCAAGATCATCCAATAATGCTCCCCTACTAACGATGTGAAGTCAGAAATCCTCTCATAGAGAAGTTGTGGATCGAACCTGGATAGGAAAACCACGTCTAGCACCTCGGCACCACCACGTATTAATGTGTAAGCCACCAGTGTAGGTAAAACCTCTACAAGCATAACCTAAAACCTCCCCAATCACCTTACTAAGAGAGAAGTCTCACAGTATGCCACAAGCTCACCAGTCACCAACCCCCTCCAACATGTTGACGAGCTCAACAACCCAACTCTATCCTCCAACTCCAAGACACCTACCCTTGACCTCCAAGATCTCACAGCACATTCACAATCCTTTTGGGAAGCAGTCCATCAATGAACTTTTGTAAATTCCTAATGTCCATGCTACCATCCTAAGGCCAAAAAACCTCCTCCCACTTGACCAAGTAGATGTCGGGGTCCCTTTCCACACTACCTTCCAAAGGAACCTTCTATTGATGCCAACAATCTGTTTCTCCACTTTTAACAGCATTCAGAACACAAATACGTAAAAAACAACATTGAGAGCATCAAACCTAGCAAGATCAAACGACCTCCCTTAAACGACAACTTTGACCTCCAACTTGAAAGCCTCTGCTCCATCTTCCCCATCATCAGGTCCCGATCCACAGCCCTATAAAACTGGCTCACTAATGGCATACCTAAATTGGAACTACCCATTAGTAGTTTTATAAACCTTTTGGATGCTAGGAATTGATGCTACTATCAATGGAGATAGGTTCTAAGCTTGCAATTTTGTTTTGGTTAACGAAATTTGGATGACTATTCATCTTAAGTAATCTTTTAATTCTGAAAAAGAGAAAAAAGAGAGCACTTTGAAAACCCTTTGAACAGCTATAAAATAATATATATCACAAAAAAAGGATAAAATTCACATATAGTTTCAAAGTTTCAGCTTGCCAATAAATGGAGGGATAATAATAGAAGGAATCTAACCCCGATTCTCGTTTTCCATGCTTTCAAGTGCATGTACTTGCTTCGATGCCTCCCTGATCTTCCTCTTCTCTTTCGCGCCCTGCCCTTTCTTGTTTTTCCTCTTCTCATGACACAGAGAGCAGCACCATTTTGGCCAGCAACTGCATGTCTTGGTAGGGGTTTTCTTCTTAGCTGGTGCATCGAAACCATATAGAGCGTGTCTGCGAAAAACACATCCTGTCCCAACACATACTGGACCTTGAAACCCATCAAGTCCTTTCATGTTGACCTATTCATTAAAAAGAAAAGACGTATACTATAATCAGCTTCTGACTTTAACAAGAGAAAGCAAATTACCACCAAAAAAGGATAGAAGACTATGAGACTTGCATCGAAGAATACAACATTGCGATTGGAATATCTGTCATGCCTATCTATCCCATCAAATCGTTGTGGAAACTGCACATAGCACACTTTCTTCCCAGAGATCGAGTCCATCATGAAGCACATTGCCTCCCTTAAAGCCTTGCTGTTGTTTATGTAATGGTCGCAGTCAACATTTAAAATGTATGGTCCATTCGACATTATGGCTGAAACTCTCACCTATTCATATATCATCAATGTAAAAAACAGAAGCAACCAAACGCATTCCATAACAAATATATCAAAACTACAAAACTCACCAAAGCATTCATCGCACCGGCTTTCTTGTGATGGTCAAATCCGGGTCTTTTTTCACGTGAAACATAGATCAGCCGTGGTAAACAATTACCTTCAGCATCCAAATTGTTGTGCTGCCCCAGAAGAACCTATTCAGACATCAGAAAAGAACGTTTTCAGGAAACCAGTATCAAAAAGCCACTAGTCCAATCAGTTTTATCCCAATAAATACAAACAGACGAAGATCATGGCCCCAAAAACATAAGTTAGGAATACAAATGAGAAAAGGGAGTCCGAGGTGAAGCAAATCAGGTACGCCTTCTTCTTGGGCTGCGAGAGAGCGTGAGAGGGTGACCGAGAGATCGAGAGAGCGAGAGAAAGTGGAGATGGGAAGGGGCTCCCAACGGCGAGGCTAGGAGCTGATGACTCTTCTCCTCCTCGCGGAGGTCTTTATATAGGCGTGAATGCCCTCGCTTAGTCCGCCCCCTTCCCCCACGCCCGACGGTTATGGCCTCCTAAAGACTCGGCCACGCCGCAACTGTCGCCCCCCCCCCCCCGAAACGGCCGGATCGGGCGGCGAACGGTTCTTGACCACTTAGTCACAGGCCGTTCTACATCTCCCACTTGACCAAAGAAGTCAAGTCATATATATATACTCCCACTATTCGTGTAGTATATACATGGAGATTTATCATGTGAGGATCATTATATATGAAACATCTTCCTTGACTCAAACATTCCTGAATCCCATTAAACCAACATGTTTAATGTATGTTCCTGCTGCTATTCCCTTGGTAAGGGAATCAGCCAACATGTCACCGGTAGGTATGTATGTTACCGTGATCTCTTCCTTCGCCACTATATCTTGTATATAGTGATATTGGATCTCAATGTGTTTTCCTTTAGAACTATTAGCCCCACTATTGATCAAGCTTATCGCAGCTTGAATGTTACAATTCATTTCAATTGGCCCTTTGACCAATTCGAGGCTTAGGTTCTCTAGAAAACGCCTGATCCATAAAGCATGAGTGGTGGTCATGCTACACGCAATGTACTCAGCTTCCTGTGTATGTCGAGATACACATCCTTGTTTCTTGCTACCCCAAGAAACGGTTGCACCACCAAACATGAACAGGTAACCTGATGTGGATTTTCTATCATCCACATCCCCTCCGAAATCTGCATCGGAGTATCCTACCACCTCAAGCGATTCTACTTGATACACAAGTTTCAGATGTATTGTCCCTTTCAGCTATCGAAGAATCCTCTTTACAGCTTCCCAATGTGTTGGACCGGGGTTGCTTTGATATCTACTGACTAAGCTTACTGGATAAGCTAAATCAGGTCGAGTACACATCATTGCATACATTAGACTTCCTACCGCTTGTGCATATGGTACATCTAAAGGTTTCTGCCCCTTTCCGGGACACTGACTCTTGCTGAGTCTCTTTCCCATCACAAGTGGTGTTGGAGCTGGAGTGTTGTTCTGCATTCCAAATCTCCTTAATACAGTATGAAAATATCTTTCCTGACTAAAGCTCAATGTCCTTGAGTCCATGTCTCTTGTTATTTGAATTCCAAGAACATAGGATGCTTCGCCCATGTCCTTCATCTCAAATTCATTGCTCAATTTCTATTTGATTTCATTGAGCATTTGTATGTCGTTACCTGCGAGCAGAATGTCATCTACATACAATGACATGATTGCAAACCTGCTCCCACTTTTCATGACATACACACAGTTATCCAATTTATTTGAAACAAATCCAAATTGAATAACTTTCTCATGAAATTTGAGATACCATTGCCGTGAAGACTGTTTTAAGCCATATAATGACTTTCTTAACATGTAAACCTTTTTCTTCTGACCTTCCAACCTGAGATCCATCAGGTTGTCGCATATAAATCTCCTCCCCCAATTCTCCATTAAGGAAGGCCATCTTCACATACATTTGGAATAATTCCAAATCCATATATGCGACTATGGCTAAGATCATCCGAATGGATGCAAACTTAGCCACTGGAGAGTAGGTTTCCTGGAAATCTATTCTAGCTTGCTAAGTATAACCCTTGGCAATTAATCTGGCTTTGTATTTATCAACAGTACCGTCAACTCAGTACTTTTTCTTGAATACCCACTTACATCCTATGGATTGCCTACCTTCTGGCAAATCACATAATTCCCAAACACCGTTTCGCTTGATTGAGTCCAGCTCATCTCTCATGGCGGCCGACCATGATTCCGACTCAGATGAAGCCATAGCTTCATTATAGGATATGGGATCTGTACAATCCGCGACATCCTCATCCACGATGTAGTACGACGCCTCGCATCCATAGAAATGGTAATCTTCCATCCATGCGGGCCGTGTTCTGGGTCTCTTGTTGCCGATTATACTCGTAGGTTGTGTGGGTCCACCCACTTCTTCTAAAGGATCATCATGTTCCATAGGTTCATTCTCTACATTTGGATGATCGATATCATCCTCAAGGTCTTGTCTAATGCTCAACTCATCTTCATTGTCTTGTAAGACAATCAGAGGATCTGATTCCTCTACTTCATGCTCCTTTTCTTGATGAATTTCAAGAAAGGTTGCATCACGACTTTCGATCAGACCTTTAGTTTCATGGAAGAACCTATATCCTTTAGAATGTTCACTATATCCAATAAACATGCATTTTAATGTCCTGAAGTCTAGCTTGTCCCTAAGCTGACTCGGTACCAAAACATGTGCAACACATCCCCATTTCCGGAGATGGCCCAACTCGGGCTTTCTGTCATTCCATATTTCATATGGCGTTGATTCTACGGACTTGGTGGGAATCCTATTCTGTATATAATTTGCAGTCAACACTGCCTCTCCCCAGAATTTCTTGGAGAGTCCTGAGTGTGAAATCATACACCTTACTGCATTCATCAAAGTTCGATTCTTTCTTTCTGCTACACCATTCTGTTGTGGTGTATAGGGCATTGTAGTCTGCCTACGAATGCCTTCCTGAATACAGTAATCCTCAAACTCCTTTGAGGTATATTCCTCACCTTTATCTGTCCCAAGAGTCTTGATTGATTTTCCCAATCTTGTCTCCACTTCTGTCTTATATCTCTTAAAATTTTCAAGTGCTTCCGACTTTCTTCCTAAGAGATAGACATAGGAGAACTTCGAGTAGTCATCAATGAATGTTATAAAATATTCCTTATTTCTATGTGTGCTGACGCTCAATGGTCCACATATATCTGAATGGATCAAACCTAGTAACTCTATTGATCGAATTCCGGTTGAGAAGGATTTTCTCGTCATTTTACCGATCAGACAGTGTTCGCAGGGCAATGTCCTTGCACCCGTGATCTTAGGCAACAAATTTGTCTTAATCATTTGATCCATCTTAGAATTTCCTGGATGACCCAGTCGCATGTGCCACAAGTCATAATCAGACGACAACACAAGGAATAATCAGAAGAGACATTCATTGATTCACTAGAATTTATTACAGGAAGACAGAACAGGTCATGCTCGGGCACAAACTTTCCCATCGCATAGACCTTCTTATTCTTGCCTATTGACACACGCTTATTATAAAATCTAACTTCGAAGTCTTTCTTGAGCAGCACTGGGACAAATATCAGGTTCCGATGTATCCCTGGGGCATATAGTACATCATTCAGTACCATAATATTATCCCCCAGGTCAAGTCTGTATGTCCCAACACCTTCCACGTCCAGGTAGGTGTTGTTTCCCATGAAGATCCTCTGTTCGCCTTTGCTCAGCTCCTTAAAGTCCACCAGGCCCTCCTTCGTCTTCGCGATACGTCTGGTTGTTCCAAAGTCGATCCACCATCCATCACTGTCCGTGATGATAGAGTTGCATTCCACGACAGCCGCGAATTCCATTTTCTTTTTGCCTTTATTTTCAGGTACTTTAGAATTTCCCGGCTTCTTTTTGTTGGGGCAATTGACCTTGAAATGGCCATATTTGCCACAACCGTAGCAAGAGCCGCGTGGGTATTTCCCACTCTTTCCCTTGAAATTCGCCTTGGAGGGGCCTAGCCTTTTCTTCGCGTGCACGGCATTCGCTTCTTCTTCTTCCTCGACCTCAAAGATCTCAGCTTTCGATCTTTGTTTGGAGAGGTCCTGCTCAATTGCCAACTGTGCAGGTAGGTCCGTCACGGACTTAATGTTGCCATTCATCCGCAGAGATGTGGCAACCATGTCGAATGATGGAGGGAGACTTCCTAATATGGCTACGATCTGCATCCTCTCCGGAATAGCGCAATCAGCAGCCGCAAGATCCTTGGCCATCACGATCATCTTGTTCACGTGCTCGAGGACGCTTTCATATTCCTTCATTCTACACGAGTTGTACTTGTGTATAGAAGCTGTACGCTCACTTCGGATTTGGAGTGATATTTCTCCTTAACCGCGGTCCAGAGCTCGTAAGCTGATTCGCAGGTCTCAAAGACCCGAATCAGGTTCAGATCCATGTGGGTCAGCATAAATCTCCTAGCCCTATTATCTATTTTCTCCCACTGTTCGCGGGACCTAATTTCATCCACAGTCGGATTTTCAGATAAAGTTGGGCCAGGTTTGTCTATGATGGTGTGTATGCTATCGTGTAGCAGGCCATAGTAGATCTTCCTACTCCATAATTCATAATTGGTACCGTTAAGGTACTCAATTTTCCCTACCTCAGTGGCAATGGTTTTGCTTGTCACTTTGTTGATCTAATAAATATAGAAGTTGTATGAGATGGTGAAGATTTCAAAAATTAACAAAACAACTATTAAGTAAGGTTAAGTTGAAAGTGAAGCCTATTGTACAGAAGTTAAGCAATAAGGTTCATCCGACAAAGTGCCTAAAAGTTAATGAGGATGTAGGATTAACTAGTTATGCAAAACAAAAAAAAACTGGAAGCGTGCTTTTAGTAAATAAGTTAACGGTTGATTATAAAAAAACTTTTTGACTACAAGGAAACACAATCAATAAAAAACGAGATTCCAACAGAGATGCAATATGTATACAACTTAAGCAAAAAAAATTAACAACAACTTTATCAATTTTTTAAAGGATTAATCAACCTATTTTATTGAAGGTAATCAATGGGATTCTTAATAAGATTCAACTAATTAAGGTTAAAAAAACGACAATACCACTTAAAAGGGCTACTCTAATGGGATAATTCTACTTTAATTTAATCAACAAAGATATTAACTTCTCTCTTAAACTTTAATAAATACATTAATATGTATAAAATAACAAGGCTCTTCACCAACTTATATTTTTTTTAAAGAAAGAAACAAAAAATAACTAGATCAATACTGTTTGAGCAACTTAATAGCACTTATGAAAAAAAATGAAGACTTTAACACACACACAAAAAAAACGTGGACTATGTGATTAAGAAAATATGTTTTTAGTAAAAAAAACTACAATAAGAAATTAAGTTGTGGTTAAAAAAAAGTTGAAGCCCTTTTTTATTATATTTAAGTTAAGCAACGAAAAAAACTTTGTCCCCTTTGTAACTTTCACATCTATTCTTAATAATAATAAGTAGATGACTTAATTTTATTAAGGGGGTCTAATATTAAAAAAAACTATCCTTTTAATTCAAAAAAAATTTATGTGATCACTGGTTGGTAAAAAAAGTTTGCTTTTAAAACAATCAAGGGTCTCGGTCTTTTTAAAAAATATAAGTTTCCTTTTTAAAAAATAAACAAATCTGGGATCACAAAAAAACTAACAATGGGGATAGATTTAAAACACGGACAGAACGTAGGGGGATTTTAAAAAAAACACCTCGGACCCTTTTAGGGTTTGGTGCTTTCAGGGAGTAGGGCGGCGGGCTCTTTTTTTTTAAAAGACACCAGCCGCAGCCGGCAGTTGCGGCAGAGAAGACCACGATCGGATGTCGAAGACGACGGAGAAGACCACGATCGGGTGCCGAAGACGATGATCGGGGTATGCTCTGATACCAGTGAAGCAAATCAGGTACGCCTTCTTCTTGGGCTGCGAGAGAGCGTGAGAGGGTGACCGAGAGATCGAGAGAGCGAGAGAAAGTGGAGATGGGAAGGGGCTCCCAACGGCGAGGCTAGGAGCCGATGACTCTTCTCCTCGCGGAGGTCTTTATATAGGCGTGAATGCCCTCGCTTAGTCCCCCCCTTCCCCCACGCCCGCCCGACGGTTATGGCCTCCTAAAGACTCGGCCACGCCGCAACTGCCCCCCCCCCCCCCCCCGAAACGGCCGGATCGGGCGGCGAACGGTTCTTGACCACTTAGTCACAGGTCGTTCTACACGAGGCAATGGGGTGGGTTAAGCCAAGTTACGGGCAGCTTATTGCTTATAATGGAAATAAATGCAAACCGAATGAACGAATCACGAGTAATAAGCAAAACAAACACAACACAGACGTAGACGTATGAGGTTTAACCCTAACATGGACCGTCTCAGTTAATAGCTAGGGTATATAGGCTTGAACATCATTAAGATGCACTTTATGCATCCACGCTTTAAACAGTTTCTTTTACAGAAAAATTCCATGAACATGATGACAAGTACCCATTTTAAAAAAAAGTATAGGGTAGGATATTGAAAGAGAAGAAATAGTTAACTCTTCCATCAAAGCATGAACAAGTTCACCTAGGCAAAAATAAAGCAATTTCTGGTTACGTGTTTTAAAAGAAAATTAAATGCATGATTATAATAGAAACAAAATCACAATCAATGTTATACTCGCTACATCTAACCTGGATCATCCCTGGATGGTCCCTGACAATGTTTCCAGGCCACATAGTTCCATCCTGTAATGCCCACCCTTCCTCAGGAACTTTCTCTGCTAATGCAACTAATTTATTGATATGAACTTTGAATTCCTCGTATTCTCTCTGCAAAGAAAACGTTGAGCATCGCATTGTTAGATCTAGATTCTAAGAAAACGTTTACTTAAAATACAGAAATAACATAATTAAAAAATACAATTCATTGGACCTTCATCGCACGCCTTTCCCTCACAAATGCAAGGTGTATTTTATCTTTGAGATAGTCGATCTTTTCAAGAAAGTACCATTCAGGAGCGCAGGGTTCGATTTTGAACTTTCTGCAGAATGGCACCCACTTTCGAGCAAATTCAGCAGTTTCTGAAAGTGTTTCAAATGTCAGCATAGAAGCACCATCATCTGAAATGTAGCAAGCGACCTTGTCGACGGGGGTAGTCCACCGCAAGAATCGACAATACCGTATTTGCAGTGACAAGGGGAGGTTCTTCATGGGATCAACTGTGCTGACAAAGACATCAATACCTGCCAACTCTGAAGGCCTCCCCTCCACTTCATATCTGAGTAAATATTGCAAAGAAGATCGTGGGCTGAATCATTCACGCTCAACCTAGAATATTTTTTGTTTGAGGAAAAATATAATTGTGATCTCATTATTAAGACACTAGGGCTCTCTTATATATGAGAAAAGTCATGTGTAAACTACATAAGAGGTAAATAAAGGAAATAGAAATACGAAGAAAATATAAAGAGATATAAATATCTCAACACTCCTCACGTTGGAGCATATATGTCTATAAAGCTCAGCTTGGAACATCTCTGAAAAGGGCCTCTAGCAAGGGTCTTGGTGAAAATATCAGTTGTCTGATCTCCAGTAGAAACATGGGAAGTGGATATGAGACCCTTCTAGATCATGTCTCTGGTATAGTGGCAATCGACCTCTATATGCTTGGTTCGTTCATGAAATGCAGGATTATTGGCAATAAATAGAGTTGCTTGATTGTCATATAAAAGCTGCATGGGAAGAGGAATCTCAACAGCAAGATCAGTCAAAACCGATCTAACCCACATCATCTCTATGCTCCCCTGTGCCATGGCCATGTACTAAGATTATATACTGGGTCTAGCAATCAATGTCTGCTTCTTGCTTTTCCATGACACGAGAGAGCTCCCAACAAAAATAGCAAAGCCAGAAGTAGACTTCATGTCTATAGGGCATCCTGCGTAATCTGCATTTTTACAAGTTGTCACCTCAAGAGACGCACCTCTGTTGAATATAAGACCAGTACCAGGTGAAGTTTTCAAATATCTCAAAATCATATATACCGCATCCATGTGAACCTTCTTGGGATGCTCCATGAACTAGCTCACCTTGCTCACAGCAAGGATGTGTCTGGTCTGGTGATGGTAGCATATAGGAGCTTCCCAACAAGCTCCTTGTATCTCCTCTCATCTACCTCCTCAGTGTCATCATCATACAATCTCATACTCGGATCTATAGGGGTAGTAGCAGGCTTGCACCCTGTCATACATGTCTCTAGTAGAAGATCAGTGACAAACTTCCTCTATGTCATCACAAGGTCGCACTGGTTCCTAATGAACTCTAATCCAAGTAAGTATCGAAGGTTGCCAAGGTCCTTGGTCACAAATTGCTGACCTAGGAACTCCTTGGCATCTTGAATGCCCTGTTCATCATCACCCATGGCAATAATATCATCAACATAGATAGGAGAAACAGTACCTCTCTCTCCTCTAAATAAAAAGCGAGTGATCCGCATTGGACTGCGCAAACCCCTGGTGCTCTATCAATTCTGAAAGCTTCTGGTACCAAGCTCTCGGACTCTGGTTCAAGCCGTAAATCACCTTGTGGAGCCTACACGCCTTCTAAGACTCCCCCATAGCAGCAAACCTTGGTAGTTGATGCATATATACTGTTAGAAAACAGGAAGAGGAAGCGAAACATGGAAAAAGATAAAGAACAATAAGACAGCGGGATTTACGTGAAACCCTACTCCATAAGGAGCAGGATGAAACCACGGGAGAACGCCTCAAAGGGTTGATAGTCTATTGCTTTTTCTCATCTGATACAGGAGGTCTGCGGCTCTTTATATAGCCTCCACAGAGCCTCCAAGTCCCACCACTAGTAGATGTGGGACTAAACATATGGATGGGTAAATGGATCCTGGAGATCCATTGAACCATCTCCCTCATCGATGACGCATACAATGAATACTCCAACACTCCTCCTCAAGCTGGAGCATGTAATGCTCGGCTTGGACAAACAGAAAGAAACTCAACTCATGCTACAGGACACTATAGACAATATCAACTCAACACGCACAACTATTGTTGTCGAGGGCGTTGCTTCTCATGCCGTACAGGTGAGGGACGAATGAGCTGGAGTGTGAGTCTGTCGAATCTCCTCGTCAGAGAGCATATGCTCTGTACTGCGCCTGTCAGAGTCACTACTGTTAGAAATCGGAAGCGGAAGCGGAATGATAAAACAAAGCTGTTAGAGTATTTGGTGCATGCGTCACTTATGTAATAGGTGGGTAAATGGATCCCTCCAAGATCCATTTACCCCACCACTGAGTTTAGTCCCATACCGTCTAGTGGTGGGACTTGGAAGCCCTGTGGAAGCTATATAAGGAGCCCCAGGCCTCCTGTAACAAATGAGAAAGTTCAATAGAATATCCGCCCCTTTGAGGGCTTCTCCCGTGGTTTCATCCCGCTCCTCACGGAGCAGGGTTCCACGTAAAAATCCCGTCTTCTTTATATTTCTTTATCTTTTTCCATGTTCGCTTCCGCATGTTTATTTTTCTAACATGGTATCAGAGCGGGTCGATTCTCGAGGATTTCAAGCTCTTTATTTTTCAAGATTCGTGTTTGAAGTTTTATGTTCTTGAAGATTTATTAGTTGAAGAATATCGTTCTTGTTCATGTTCGATCCAAAGTTCTAGAGTTTCAATAGAAACCCTAACGGCGAGAGCCCTAATTGGCGGAAAGGATCCAGGCACCCAGATCCAGAGTTTCTGATGAGAAACTTGCTAAAGTTATTTCTTCGAGGGCTCCATATCGAGCTGCGAATTCCCCCAACTGATCATTCCTCAGAACTCAGAGGTGGAGGCGGCACCCTCTGACCTCGAGCAACTTTGCAGCGCACCCTTCAGGCAGAAGGATCTCCCTAGATCGGCGCCTCCTGCCTTCGATCTCCTCTCTCTGGCGGCGCCTCCTTCCAGCGGCGGCGCACCCCTAGAGGCTGCCGCATCTTCTCTGGCGGGTCCCAGGCGAGTTCCTCGCGCGCACATCCAGAACCCTACTCATCGCGCGCACCTCCAACAAACGCTCCAGGCGGCGCGATGCGCCTTGCAGGCGGGTCCAGGCACCATCGCCCCCCCCCTCCTCCATCTGCAGGTCCTTACTCCCTGGTGCGAAACCCCTTCGGCGGCGGCTCCTCTTCATCTCCAGGCGCGCTCGTGCGCGCAGGCGCCAGGCGGCCTCTATTCCGGCATCATCAGCCATTTCCCGCAAACTCCAGGCGGAACCCCCCCAGGCGCAGAGCTCTCGTGCTTCCCGATCGGTAGCGAGCTCCTCCTCAGCGCGAGGTGGGAGCCTCCTCCATCCAGGCGCTCCAGTCCCGCGGAAGCGGCGCCTTCTTCATTTCATGCGGAGGCGGCGCGCATGAGACAAAGCCCCATCGGGGCCGTGGCTTTCAAGAAAAGGGTCCGAAACCCTAAATAGCCCAAGTGGGCCTGCTGGGCCCGATGGCAATTTTTTTTAAAAAAAAAAGGGGCTGAAAGGTTAAAAAGAAAAGGGAAAGAAAGAAAGAAAGAAAAAAAGTGGGGCCGAGAATTTTGAAAAAAATTGTTTCAAAAAAAAAACGAAAAAAAGGCGCGTACAAATTAAAAAAGCCGTACGCAAATAGAGAAAAAAAAGAAGAAAAAAATTGTTGATGAAAAGCCGTAAAAAAAAGGAACGGCTTAAAAAAAGAGAGTGACGGCTTAAAAAAATTTATGGAAAGCCACAATGAATTATTCAAGAATTTTCATGTTGTTTTATCCCCATTATTTTGTCTTCTCCCAACTTCTCGCCGTCCATGTTTTCCGACCAGTATGGGAGAAAGGGGGAGTATATGTAGAGTCACAAGTCCTGTTCCAAGATTCAGATATCAGATTTTTCAGACCGGTCAGATGTTCAGACTCTACAAATTTCAGACTCGATGATGACGCATGCCAATCATTCTTGTTGGTCGGCCAGAGCTTTCATGTGAGCCATAGGGACTCCATAGCAGAGGACTATTCCCTATGCCATTAAAGGCAAGGGTTTTTCATGTGGTATCATAGGGACTCCACAGTAGAGTACCATTCTCTGAGCCAGATAGACACTCCAGCCCCATTCGTCCTCCTCACATGCACGCCATGAGAAGCAACGTCCTCGACTGCAGCAGTTGTGCGCGATGGGTTGATATTGTCTGTAGTGTCATGTATTGTGAGTTGAGTTTCTTTCTGTTTGTCCAAGCTGAGCATTGCATGCTCCAGCTTGAGGGGGAGTGTGAGAGTATTTGGAGCATGCGTCACTTATGTAATAGGTGGGTAAATGGATCCCTCCAAGATCCATTTACCCCACCACTGAGTTTAGTCCCATACCGTCTAGTGGTGGGACTTGGAAGCCCTGTGGAAGCTATATAAGGAGCCCCAAGCCTCCTGTAACAAATGAGAAAGTTCAGTAGAATATCCGCCCCTTTGAGGGCTTCTCCCGTGGTTTCATCCCGCTCCTCACGGAGTAGGGTTCCACGTAAAAATCCCGTCTTCTTTATATTTCTTTATCTTTTTCCATGTTTGCTTCCGCATGTTTATTTTTCTAACAAAAGCATAATCTAAAATGATAAACACGAAGAACAAAAGATTGTTACGTGGAACCCTACTCCGTAAGGAGCGGGATGAAACCACGGGAGAAGCCCTCAAAGGGGCGGATATTGCATTCCTTTTTTCTCAATGGATACAGGAGGTCTGGGGCTCCTTATATAGCCTCTCCAGAGCCTCCAAGTCCCACCGTTGGACGATGTGGGACTAAACACTAGATGGGGTAAATGGGTCTCCTCTAGGATCCATTTACCCTGCTACAACACAATGGACGCATACAACTTATACTCCAACACTCCCTCTCAAGCTAAAGCATGAAATGCTCAGCTTGGACAAACAGAAAGAAACTCAACTCAACGCTACAGCCTACAGGACACTACGGACAATATCAACCCAACACGCACATGCTGCAGTCGAGGACGTTGCTTCTCATGCCGTGCAGGTGAGGAGGACGAACGGGCTGGAGTGTGAGTCAACTGAAGACTCGGAATCTGACCATCAAGTCTGAAACTGCGCCTGAAGTCTCCTCGTCGGAGAATTGAGTTTCTCCCATCTGGCTCAGAGAATGGTGCTCTACTCTGGAGAACCTATGATACCACATGAAAACCCTTGCCCTCAATGGCATAGGGAATTGTCCTCTGCTCTTGAGTCCCTATGGCTCACATGAAAACTCTGGCCTGACAACAAGAAGAATAATGGGGACCTCTGACAATGATGGCAACATATGCTCATCTGAAAAATGACCGTAAACATATGTGTGTCTGAAAATTGAGGACTCGGAAGACAATCGTCGAGTCCGAAACTGGAATATAGAGTCTGATCATCTGGACGGGCATCTGGACTGGAATCTGAACTGTCTCTGAACCGGAGCTTGAATCTGAAACATCAGAGTGATATATGATGCCAAAGAACTCGACATGCACTCCCCCATTCTCCCATACTTGTCGGAATATGAACATCGACAACGTTGGGAGAAGACAAGATAAAAATGGGGACAAAACATCACTTGCGGCTTTTCTTCATTTTTTTTAATAGCCGCCACAATTTTTTTAACATTTTTAAAAGCCGTTTCAACACATTTTTTTCGGCTTTCAATCAATTTTTTTGAAATACGTGCGGTTTTTTTTTATTGCATGTGCCTCTTTTTTTCTCTATTTTTTTCAGTTTTTTTTAAAGCAACAGTCGGCCCACCTTTGGACTCAAATAATCAGGCGCCCCAAAGAAATTTCGCCCCCTCTTTTTTTTAATATACAGGCTGCTCCTCTTTTTTTCTCATAACAGTCATGGCCCACTTGGGCCCAGCACCCCCTTGACATATTTTTTTTAATATAAGCAGTCGTTAGGGTTCCCACTTGGGAACCCTCTTGAATGCCGCCGCCCTCAGTCTTGGAGTGCCGCCGCCCCCTTTCATGGGGTTTCTTCACAAGGGTGTTGCACGCGCGATGAGAGGGAGATGATCTGGAGGGCGGCGCAGCGCGAGAAGCGGCGATCAGGAGGGAGGAGGTTCATCGCGCCGTTGGGAAGAGATCAGCGGGGCCTTCATATGCTCGAGCGCCGCCTGGATCGTCTCCTGCTGCGCGAGGGAATGCTGGCGCGCCAGCAGATCGATGAGGCGGGTTGCGCGTCGCCAGGACTCGGAGGAGATGGCGCCGCCTGCGCCTGGAAGGTCGATGCGGAGCCGTATCGAATCAGAGATGTTGTGCGCGCCTGCGCACGATGGAGGGAGGAGCTTCTTGTGCGCGCCTGGTCTCGCGTGCATCGGGAAGCAGATACGCGTAAAAAAAGAGAACCCCCTGGTTGAGGGAGAAATCAACATGACTTGGAGGCGTTATGATCGCCTGTACGCGCTGAGAATATCGCGAGAAATCAACATGAATTGAATAGTGATCTGGAGATACAAAATCATACAACTCCTTCTTCGACATAGAGGCGTGCCGGGCATACAGACGGCCCTTCTGAAGCTAGGGTTCAGAAACCCTAGATCTGTGCTTGAATCAAAACAGAACAGGGTTACGGAAATTGAATCATGAATATGATAATCTTGAATCTCGAACAATAAATCAAAATAAAATCCACGAGAATCGACCCGCTCTGATACCATGTTAGAAAATCGGAAGCGGAAGCGGAATGATAAAACAAAGCATAATCTAGAATGATAAACACGAAGAACAAAAAATTTTTACGTGGAACCCTACTCCGTAAGGAGCGGGATGAAACCACGGGAGAAGCCCTCAAAGGGGTGGATATTGCATTCCTTTTTCTCAATGGATACAGGAGGTCTGGGGCTCCTTATATAGCCTCTCCAGTGCCTCCAAGTCCCACCGCTGGACGATGTGGGACTATGCACTAGACTTATACTCCACAACTACAACTAGAACTGAGTCTCTTCGTTGGAGTACTCTAGCCCGCCACAACAATGTGGACAACTGATCCATCTCTGAAAAAGGACCGAACTGAAAAAGGTCGTGGAAGTGCAATCCTCATTGGAGTCCACGGTCGTTGGAGAATGAAGTCCGAAGAAGTCTCCTCATCGGAGAACTGGGTCTCTCCCATCTAGCACAGAGAATGGTACACTACTCTAGAGTACCTATGATACCACATGAAAACCCTTGCCAACATGGCATAGGGAATGGTCCTCTACTCTGGAGTTCCTATGGCTCAAATGAAAACTCTGGTCGACACAACAAGAAGAATGATGGGGACCACTGTAAAAGATGGCAAACGCGTACTCATCTGAAAAGACCGCATACATGTGCGTGTCTGAAACTGACTCGGAATATGTCGTCAAGTCTGACAAAATCTCTGTAGAGTCTGAAAATCGGTTGGTCTGGAGAATATCTGAATCCGGATCTTGAGAATCTAAATAGACCTGTGACTCTACATATACTCCCCTTTTCTCCCATACTTATCGGAAAATGGCATCGACAAAGTTGGGAGAAGACATGAAGAATGGGGAAAAATATGTACTTTTGGCTTTTCTATTTTTTAAAAAAATAGCCGTCTTTTTTTTTAATCCGTTCAAAAAAAATTCCGGCTTTTGCATCACCTTTTTTTATCATTCATTTTTTAAAACTAAGCCATTCCATTTTTTATTTGACTTCTCTCTCTCTCTTTTTAATCAAACTCGACCTACTCTTGGGCCCTCACAAGTTGCCTCCCCTTTTTTTTACTCGCCAGGCGCTCCAGCCCAAAATGGGCTCTCAAAATTTCTTTCCTATATGACCCATCTCGGGCTCCCTCTTTTCTCTTCCCTCACATTTTTTTTCTTTAATAACGCACGGCCCAAAAGACCCAACCCTCAGTTAGGATTCCCTGATTGGAACACTTTACAAAACAGAGGTCACCACCCCCTGGAAGTCGACGACGCCCGAAGATGCCTGATATACCGATGTCGCCCATGAGAAGAGCGTCGCTAGGCGTTAGGGAAATTGCCAGATCTCCTGGAGATTCGGCACGAGAATCGCACCCTAAGGGAAGGAGCCGCTAGGGTTCTCTGTCAGAAGCCTCCTGGGAATAGGAGGTCTTTGCGCGCAAGCTTGCACAAGGGTGCCGCCTTTGCTAGTGGCGGCGATGGGGGCTCACCGAAGCCGCCCAAGGTGCCGCCAGCGATGGGGGTTGCATCGCGCAAGGAAGGGGCGCTGCGCGAGTAGATGGAGCTAGGTGCACTGCGCCATATGTCCAGGTGCGAGGGAGGGGTGATGCGCCATATGTCCAGGTGTGCCGCTGAGGGAAGGCACGATGCGGAAGGTGTGGCGCCGCCCACGCGACCACGCGTCGCCTGTGTTGTTGGTCGAGCACCGCTTGGGTGCGGCCATGTTTGCCGCCTGGAGACAGGAAGGCGCGAGAGGAAGCTTGTCTCCTGGGTCGATGCAGAGGAGGCGTGACCGAGGGGAGAGGGGCGACCTGTTGCTTGGGGCTGAAGAAGATGCGTGGTTCTGGAGGCGCATGATCACGTCGGGATCCATGTTGCAGGTCGTCTTGAATCAACGAATCCCTCAGGAGATGGAAACATTCGGGATGCCGAAGCAGATTGTGGTCTACGACCGCAAAACGCTCGAAGACCGTAACAGGTTGATGATCACCCACATTCCTGGTGAAACAAACTGGAGATTTGGTACCGGAGATACACGTGATGCACATGAAACCGTTGCCTAAAGATGCCGGTTGAACATGAACCGAGATTAGGGTTCCAAATTGGAACACTAAGGGCCCGTTCGGTAGGAGAATAAGCAGGAATAAGGATGAGGAATAAGGGTCTATTCTCCGTTCGGCTGGAGGATAAGAATAAGGAGAATAAGGTGAAATAAAGGTAGGTAAGGTGGGATAAAGATAGGAATAAGAGTGAAATAAGATGAAATAATGGGGAATAGTCGTACCACGGGGAAGCGTGTTAGGGGCTTATTCCCCTTATTCCATTCCTCCTTATGACCCAAACGAACAGGGCCTAAAACTTGAAAGACTAATATTCTTCTGGAACAATTTTCAAGAACAAAAAAACGAATCTCGAATACATGATAAAAGAAAATAACTCCACGAGAATTAAACCCGCTCTGATACCATGTTAGAAAATAGGAAGACGAAGCGAAATATGGAAAAAGATAAAGAACAATAAGAACAGTGGGATTTACGTGGAACCGTACTCCATAAGGAGCGGGATGAAACCACGGGAGAACGCCTCAAAAGGTTGATTGTCTATTGCTTTTCTCATCTGACACAGGAGGTCTGGGGCTCCTTATATAGCCTCCACAGAGCCTCCAAGTCCCACCACTGGTAAATGTGGAACTAAACATATGGATGGGGTAAATGGATCTCCCTCATAGATGACGTATACAACGAATACTCCAACATATACCTCCTCCTGTAGATCTCCATATAGAAATGCATTCATCACATCAAGTTGGTAAAGAGGCCAATCCCATAAAATAGCAACTAATAAAAGAATGTGCAATGCCGGATGTCTGGCCTTTGGAGAGAAGGTATCCCGATGGTCCACCCCCATAAGTCTGGGTGAACCCACGTGCAACAAGCCTTGCCTTATAGCGATCCACACTGCCATTGGTTTGTTGCTTCACGATAAAGATCCATTTGCACCCCACAACATAGGTACCTGGAGGAGCAGAAATAACACTTCAGGTACCACGAGACTGTAAAGCGGCCATCTCCTCCTCCATGGCAAGTCGCCAACTACTATCCAGTATGACATCCTGATATATTCGTGGGATAGTAACATCTGAGAGTTTCATAACAAACTTTCTGTACTCCTCTGAAAGATGGTCCAAGGAAATATCTGTAGCTACAGGATAAGTGGCAAAGTTACAACGCGGCTTCCTCAAGGCAATAGGTACATCGAGGTCATCAGTTTCTTTATTCTCTGGTATCAGCTCCTCCTATATAGTATCCTGAGGAACAAGTGATGAATCCATGATTCTCACTATTTATTCTTTTATTTTAGCTCCTCTTTTTGGCAAAACCCCATGTAAATACCTGTAAATATATTAACTTAGCTTTCTGCATGGCATTGTTAATAGAGGAAAGGGCATGGAATAGGTAACTTACCTACTCCACTTTCTTTTTTTCAAAATTTTTTTATTTTTTGAAAAATGCTTCCATGGATTTGCATAAATATATCCCTCTAATATGTCATTCAAATTTCGTCAGAAACAGAGACTCCTATGGCCTCCATCCAGAACATGAAAAATACAGCAAATCTGTGACCGTTAAAAATGACTATCTGGATGGAGGCCGTAGGAGTATCTTTTTCTGACGAAATTTGAATGACATATTAGAGGGATAAAGTTATGAAAATCCATGGCAGCATTTAAAAAAAATAAAAAAAATTTGAAAAAGAAGAAAATGGAGTAGGTAAGTTACCTACTCCATGGAGTAGGATCCCTTTTCTCTTGTTAATATTGCATATTTAGCATTTTTTTTGCAAAAATAAAAGAATAAAGGAAAAAAAGAATGATTTATTTAGAATAAATACATAGTGACCCAAATCCCAAGAGAAGGTCAAGACTTGACCTGATAGCAAAATAATATAAGTAGAGAGAAATAGGGTCTACTATGTATTGTATATATCACCTATGCTTGTACATATTATTTATTTATAGAAACCAAAATTATTTTATTCTTTTACACCATTGTATATAGTTTTAATAATTTTATAAAAATAAAATAAAAATCAGAAAAATAAAAAAAATAAAAAAATCATCAAACCTTTGTATAAAAGATACATGTACATATAACATCCAATATTTATTTTCTAACCTTAAACAATATATAAAAATAAAATAAAAATTATTTTGTACTCTTAAAATTATGTTGTAAATAAATAAAATATAAAATAAAGGTATTTATGCAAAAATAATAAAATAAAAATACATGTACATAATACATAGGTATAGTATACATGTATATAATACTATACATTGTATATAATATATTATATTAATCTATAAAAATAAATAAAAATCATAGAAAAATAATTTGAAAAAAATAAATATTTTTTATCTTATACACTTATTAATTTAATTTTGTTTACTATTTTTTATTCAATTTCCTATTATTTTGTATATTCTTGAATTTCTATTGGTCCGCGTGAGTTTGTTGACCCCGGTCAACGTCACCCTCCAGGTCGGGTCGGGTCACATTCCTCTCGCCGGAGATTCTTCTCCGAATTTTCATGCCCAAACCCGACCGCCTCTTACCTTGATATTCGGAACCAAGATTCCTCGTACACTCGAGATTCTCGTGGATCCCTAGAATCACTCGGATCGTCCTAGGATTGCGCTCCATCTTTCGATCTTTCCAGACCCTCGGGCATCCTATAAAACCTCTCTTCAGCTACGCCAGTCCTTCAACTCGTCCCTCGTGCCACCATAGACCCTTAGTCCCCTTTACCGAAGTGATAGTCGTTGGAGGAGCAGCTTAGGACTCGTCGGAGGTGCTTGGAGACTCGTAGCTCATTGCGTTGCCGGAGAGCCGCTGCGAGAAGCCTCTTAGCCTACCGTAACTCGATCGAAGCCATAACCTAGCCGACCACCTTCCCCTGAAGCACAAGAGCTCATCTGTAGCTTCAGGTATCACTTTTATCCATCGCATTTCCCCATCTGATTCCGTCTTCGCATTTCACGTCGCCGCTAGTTCCTCTCCTCCGACCACCCAGTCGGAGCTCCATCTCGACCATCTATCCGCTCCGATCAATGCCTCACCGCACCCCACACCTTCTTACGCTACCTATCCACCCTACATCTCACTCATCGGAGCGAGATTAGGGCTGAGACTTCCTTCCCCCATCTCCGCCGGAAGTTGAGCATCATCCCCACCGTTTCGCTTCTCTCCTTATACAATAACTTGGACCGGAGCACCACCCTGAGTTCCTCTATCTCCTGCAGGTGCTGGTTTGCATGAAGTATCCCAATTGACTCACCAGCTGATCGGGTGGAGTAGCTCCAGGTGGTGTGACACTGCTAAGCACATCCAACCGTCCGTCACTCCATCAGAGCCCGCCACTAGACGTGGAGGAGCTTTACGACTGTATTGGACCGCTCAGCGGCGTCATCGGGGCTGTGTATCTTCCTCCACGGTCGATTGAAGGTCGCCCGAGCCAAGTCCAACACCTTCAGCCGTCGTCTGATTGGGTCCCCCTCTTCCATATTGCATCTCCACCGTTCATCCATCCCCTTTTTCAGAGGCGTCAGATCCACGTTTAATGGCCATTAGAGCCGACATTCTTTGTGCCGTCTGGTCTCATCAGAAGTCATCAGACTCATATGCCTGCTCCACTCGCTTAAGCCGTCAGATCCTTAGAAGAGCATATCAGAACCATCAACACCCTCCTTCACGAGCGCCTACCACGCATCCCACGTGCTCCGCACACGCCTGCAAGGGTATATTTCACAGTTCCCTAATGCATTTATTTTATTTTGCTTTAGTCCATTAAATAAATATTATAGTTAAGAACTTTTACAGTTTTGCCCTCGTAGTTTATAGTATTTGCATTTTAGTCCGTCTGAGTGGGAAGCGTGTATATGCTCACGTGTAGTCTGGAATATTTGCATGTTTTCCCGAAACTTTTATGTTTTTAATGAATGGATGTTAACTTTTGAAAATTGCATTTATACCCATGTGCGTTCAGTAATGAGCATGTGCGTGAGTTGTTTGAATTTTTGCAGTTAAGTCCCTAAGCTTTTAAAGTGTGTTACTGATTTTGTCTGTGAACTTAAGATATTTACAAAGAGGTCCTTGTGAACTGTGACTAATTACATGCCTTTTATTGGACTTAATGAATATTAAATAAATTTGAATAATTACGTAAAAATTACCACTGACTCATGTTAGTGTGTATTTTCTATTTTTAAAAATTTAAAACCCTCAAAAATATCCATGTTTGCCTTATAAAAATTACCACTGACTTCTGTCATTACCTTTTTGTTTGTTTTACTTTCAATATTAATTTCGTTTAAGAATTCACTTTAAAAACCCTAAAAATTACAAAATATTCAAAATCTTATAAAATTTATATAAAATCAAAGAAAAATCCAAAATTTTCATTTTTAGTTTCTTTTTATATCTTTTAACTTCTATTTTATCATAAAATTGTTAATTAGGACTTTAAAGTATTTTTAATATTTTTAATTTGCAATTAAATTTTGATTGTGCATTGTTTTGTGTTTTGGGTCTTGTTTGATTTTTATAAAATTATAAAAACATTTGAAAACCCCAAGAAAATTATCAAAAATATTTTAAAAATCAAAAAACCCAAAAATATTTTTACTTTAAGTTTCTGACTAATTTTGGCTCTTTAGAAAAATCCAAAAAGATTATTGTGTGACTTTATTATATTTTTGTTGTTTTGTTTTCTTATTAAAAAACTAAAAAATAAAGAACCACTAAAATTGTTTTATTTTGGGATATTTGACTATTTCGGATTCCTTTCGTGCCCCTTGTGTTCGACCATGATGGCTATACCAGGTAAATAAAAATAGCGAACCCTTTACATTTCTTGATTTGCTTGATTTTTCTGAGTGGTTTTATTTTTTCTCGATTGAGCCCGGCTGATTGATTGGGGTCGCAACGACCTTGGATTTTACTTGATACTTAACCCTGGTTGATTGGTCGCTCATCAACAAGCATATCACCAGTGCCATCAGTAGAAATAATGTGTTCATTACATACCTGAAGCGTGTTGGATGACGGGGAGGGCACATGAGCAGAGGGGCAAGTAGAGGACCTGCGAATGTAAAACTGTGGTAGGAATTGTGTCGGCGTAAACGGAGGTGGAGGTAGTGGAGGTGGAGGTGACTGAGACTCAATAAGGTAAGTTTTTGGTGGAGATAAAGGAGGTGGTGGAACAAAGACATTCTCACCAAAGTCAGCATTAGACAACATGTCACATGTAGGAGAAAAATACATAATAGACTCAAAAAATGTGACATCGGCACTTACATAATATTTTCTCACTATAAGATCAAAATATATACCATGTTTGGGTACGAGAATAACCAACAAACACACATTTGATAGCTCGAGGAGAGAGCTTGTCACGACTAGGAGTAAAATTGTGGACAAATTCCACAGACTCAAAGACCCTCGGAGTAAGGGAGAAAGGTCCTTCTCGAGAAACGCAATCAAGAAAGGAACCTTTTCTCCAAGGATCGTAGAAGGCATGCGGTTCACCAAGTAACATGCAGTGAGAATCACATCACCACAGAACGAATGAGGAGCTCGACTCTAAATCAAAAGAGTCCTCGTGACATCTGAAAGATGATGGTGTTTGAGTTCAGCAACACCATTCTGCTGTGAAGTATAAGCACAAGAAGTCTGATGAGCAATACGATGAGGTGTAAGAAAGTTAGACAACTGTAAAGCAGAAAACTCCAAGGCATTGTCAGTGCGAATAAACTTCACATTAGCAGAAAAAAATGTTCTTAATCTCAATAAGAAATAATTTAATAACAAGACCAGCTTTAGACTTATTCTTTAACAAGAAAACTCAAGATAATCTAGAGAAATCATCCACAACAACTATATAGAACCGATGTCCCTGATGATCGAGAACATGACTAGGACTCCAGATATCAAAATGATCCAACTCAAACAACTGACTACAGTGACGACTCTGACGACTCGAGAAAAAAGAATGATGGTGCTTTCCCAAGCTGACAAGCCTCACACTCCTAGGTAGTACGAGTAGAGATCTGAGGAAGAACATGACACAGCTTCTGTAGAGGAAGGTGTCCAAAGCAAAGATGCCACATGAAAGGAGAAATAGATCCAGATGGAATAGTAGCAGCACCAGTATATGAAGGTTGGACCAGTCTGTAAAGCCCTCTCTATTCACGACCACATCCAATCACCCAACATGTGAGTATGTCCTGAAACATAAGAGAATATGGATCGCAAATGGCGCAGCAATGTAAATCTTTTATAATCTGACTGTTAGAGAATATTCTATATGGCTATTTGTTAAGAGAATATTCTATAGAGAATATTCTATAGAGAATAATCTATAGAATATTCTCCTTTGATAGGCATATCTGTGAGGCTATATAAGGAGCCCCACACCTCATGTACTCATTGAGAAATTCTAGTAGAATATCCGCCCCTTTGAGGGCTTCTCCCATGGTTTCATCCCGCTCCATAGGGAGTAGGATTCCATGTAAATCTTTGGTGTTCATGTTTATATTTCTTATTTATCGATTCCACTTCTGCTTCTTTGATTTCAACATGGTATCAGAGCGGGTCGATTCTCAAGGATTTTATGTTTATTTTTATTCGAGAGTCGAGTCTTGATTATTGTTGAAGATTTGTTTGCGAAGATCAGTTATTCAAAATTTATCCAAGGTTCGAGAGAAGTTCTAGGGTTCCCTTTTCGGCCCTATTTCAGGTCTAAGGTTCTTCGCGTCGTGCCTCTCCAGCACTGCCGCAGGTGGTGCTCCTCCTCTATCAACATCAGCGGGTCCTGCAGCCGCATCCCCAAGCGCGGCAGCGATCAGACTGCACAACGCCATCTCCAAGCGACGCCAATGCAATCAGCAGCGGTAGCAGCACCATCTGCTCTAGTGACTCCCTCCAGATCTCACGCACAGACGGGTTCCTTCATCTCCCCCGCATCAGGAAGAGGTACCTCCAGAAAACATCATCTCCATCTAGGCACGTGACTCCAGGCCACATCTCTCCAGCGGTTCCAAATGCGCAAGCGGCGATACCTTCTGTATCTCCAATCACACGAATCCTTCCTTCCGCACGACCCCACAACGGCTTCAAGGCACCGCCAGGGCGGAAAGCCCTCTTCCAACAGCAAGCGACGACCCTTGGCGGAACCACCCTCGCACTGGCAGACCTTCTCCCGCACACCTCCTCGCGCGAACATCCTGTTGGCGGTGAGACCCGACTCCTTCGTGCTCCAGGCGGCTTGTGCAGACAGCCTCCGCCCCCATCCTCGGCACACAAGCAGCACAACATCTGATCTCCTCATGCGTACCTCTCCAGAGCCCCTCTTGCAGACTGCAGACCCATCTTCGTAGCGGCACCCCTCCGATCTCGACGTTGCTTCCTCCTGGCGGGGGGAGAGGGGGCGCAACTACAAAACCCAGGCGGTGGCGGGAGTGAGGGTTCCCACAATGGGAACCCTAATTGTCAATTTCCAGGGTTAAGATAAGGGGATCCGATGGTTCTCTTATTTTAAAAAAATCTATTGTAAGGCCCAATGTGTGGCCGTATTTTTTAAGAAAAAAAGGGGATTGTTTCAAAAAAATTGTGAAAAGGTGCATAAATTAAAAAAAAGAGTCGTATGCAATTCCTAAAAAAAGAGGTTCGAAAAAATGATTTGAAAAGCTGATTAAAAAAATGAACGGCTTATGTTAAAAAAAAGAAAAAAAAAGAAACAAAATGTACGTCTTTTGGTTTCTCCCAACTTGATCCGTGATCTTTATACTATCAAGTATGGGAGAAAGGAGGAGTCAGCGGTGTATTCTTCACAACTGTCCATCTACGACTGACAGACCGACACTCCAGATTTCTACAAGATCATCCGTCTTCACCGAGCATCAACTTCTTCGTCGAGGCGTATACTTCTTCTTTTACGACCCGATCAGTTCCCACGCTGGACTTCTTCTACAGCGATTCTTCTCCAGGCACGACAGAGATATGTTCCAGTGACCTGATATCGCAGTGGCTCTACAGGCATGACAAAAATACGTTCCGATGACTTGATAGCCGCAGACCCGTCCTCGTACGTGGTCCTCTACCGGCAGCGGACATGTGTTCTTGTGATGTATCGTGTGAGGATGTGTTGTATACTTTCTTTTTGTTGCAATCTGCAGCTTTCTCAGCTCCAGCTTGAGGGGGAATGTTAGAAAATATTCTATATGGCTATTTGTTAAGAGAATATTCTATAGAATATTCTCCTTTGATAGGCATGTTTGTGAGGCTATATAAGGAGCCCCACACTCCCTATACTCATTGAGAAATTCTAATAGAATATCCGCCCCTTTGAGGGCTTCTCCCGTGGTTTCATCCCGCTCCTTAGGGAGTAGGGTTCCACGTAAATCTTTGGTGTTCATGTTTATATTTCTTATTTATCGATTCTGCTTCTGCTTCTGCTTCTTTGATTTCAACACTGACTAATAGACAAAAGATTCATCTGAAATGCTGGAGCATATAAGACATTCTACAGACACATCGATGGGGCTAGAACAATCTCCCCCTGACCAACAATCGGTAAGTGAACCTCATTAGTAATCATCACTGATCTACTAGGAGGGATAGATCTGTTAGAAGTAAATTGAGCCCTATCTCCACACATATGATGAGAAGCTCTGGAGTCCATGATCCAATCAGTCAAATCTAAACTGCTGATAACGAGCATTTTGCGAGGGTCAAAATACGTCCCGCACAAGGCGGGGACGATAGTGTCGCTGAGGCGACCGCTCACAAAACCCTTGTTGACCAGAAATTAACTCACATTAAAGAATAAATCAATTAAGTCCCAAAACTGTGAATTAACATTTATTAACTCTACCATAAAATGCATAGTGTATAAAGAGCAATAAAAATTGGGTAGCCTATGGGTGTTCATATTCATATACATTAGGGTCATCCTTGAATGAATCCTATTTTTGTGGGTTTTTAATTAATTTCATTTCTTTTTTTCTCTTTTTATAATTTTTAATTTTGTATTTTGATTTTAATTTTCTGAGTTTATATTTTATTTTTATATTTTATGTTTTTTTGTTTTCTTTTTCAATATTGGAATATATATATACAATATAAGAGAAGAAGGGATAGGGTATTTATAGAAATAGGGAACAATGCTCAAAAATTAGGAAATAAAATGTTTTTGATCTTTTTATAATTTTCTACTGTTTTTGTGATTTTTGGGGATTTTTCTAAATATTTTTGGTATTTTTTAAAAGCTAAAATACAAGAAAAAGTGACTAAAGCTGCTGGCTGAAAGTAAAATAGGAATGAAAAATTGCAAACAGCAACAAAATTTTTCCAAACTAATTTTAAAATAAAGGTAATAGAACAGGGAAGCTACAGAACTTGAGTTTATATTTTTAGCATTTTTCTAGAATTTTTTAAATTTTTAGGAAGTTTTCAGGTGTTTTCTAATTTTTAAGGTTTTTTTTGAAATTTTTAGTGATTATTGGACAGTAATCAAAAGACACTAAGATAGACCTTAGCTAATTTTTTTTGGAATTTTTCAAGTGTTTTGATATTTTTTTGGTATTTTCTAATGCAAACAGTACAAAAATAGCTCCTTTTTCATTTTTAATAAATGGATAAAATGCTCAAAAATGCCAAACAACAATGCAACGTGCATCTACAAGGTACAAGGCATTTACCCTAATTTTTGTAAATTTTTAGGAGCTTGATAGACATTTTTAATAAATACATGAAGCAAGTAAAAATAAATCAGCCTAGCAGGGGCATAAATGCAATAAAAATAAATATCAGGGGGCACAATGCAATTTAGCCAACTGAAATAAACATTTATTTAATGTTTTTGAACTATTTCCCAATATACAAAAACCGCCAGGGCCTATTTGCAAAATTCACGCGCCTCACTTGGAACTACACGTGAGGCAGGCAGGGACCAAAATGTAATTCTATAAAGTACAAGGGTCTCATTGTAAAATTACCTAATTATTTACAACGTTATATTTAATTTACAAGATTAAATATTAAATACAAAAAATGTGAGGGGGCTCAGGGTAAATTACCCCCACGTACGCGCTGATGGACGGTGATCCGCGCGCCACTTATCCACGTGGCGGGCTCTCGAAGCACGATAGCGGTTCGCCGATCTTCGGTTGAGATTGCATCTGATGCTCGATCGGATGGCCGAAGTGTGCGTTGAATGGACGGCCACGATCAGACCTGGGGCCGCCTCCTCCATCTGACGGTGGCTGCTGCGCACGAAGAACAGGGAGGAAAAGTTGCCCTTCTTGACTTCGATCGTCGATTCCTCCTCCTCCGGGCGCTCCTTGGCGATGCCGATGGGCTCTAATCGTCCGGCGAGGTGTTCCGCAGCATCCGAGGTACTCCAGAAGGTCCAGGACCCCCTAGATCGGTCCAGCAAGCTCGGAGAAGCAAGGGGGGTCCTGGAACCTTGCAGGTGATCGATTTGAGCTCCAGGGAGCTCCGTTTGGCTCTTGACTTGCACCAAAAAGACAAGGGGCTCGAGGGGGTCTTCCTCGACCAGGGGTTACAGCTCCAGAGATAGGAAATGAATGGGGGTGGCGAGGTCCGGCGATGCGACGGAGTTGGACCTCGATTCGCAGAGCGAGGCACGCTCCGGTTGATCTGATGCGTGGGTTGTGTGTAGAACGTGTAGGGGAAAGGAATGGAGATGAAGCGAGGGTCGGAGTGTGCGTAGATCAAGTTAGAGAGGTTCGCTGGAGCTGAACTCCGGCGAACTTCGATCTGGCCTTAATCGGGCACCTACGGGCCTAATGATGAATTCAATTACAAGATTAACGGCTACAAACGAAAACTAAGCTATAAAACAAGATAAATCAGCTCTTATACCTGGTGGTCGACCAGGGAGCAGGACCTCCGACGAGCGGCGGTCGTGGGTGCTTCCCTCAACTCCTCCGACCGGCTGAAGCGTCCAGGAGGACCCCCTGTCACGAGGACTCTCTAGAGGCTAAAAGCAAGGGTGGAAGATGATCGAAGGGGGACCAAAATGGAGGAGGAGGTCGAGGGTTTTATTTATATACATGGTGGCGCACCCTTATTGACCGGGGTGTGATGACCGAAAAATCCCCAAGTGACTAAGGCAATCAGGTGTCTAGATGGTCGTTGCGACCTCAATCACTCAGACTCGATCAATCAAGAAAAATGAACCACTAATAGAGATAAAACGGATAAAACACAAAATAGCGGTCCTGCTATTGGATTAACCTGGTATAGCGACCAGGGTCGAACTCAAGGAGCACAGGTTGGCCTCTCGGCCTATGAAGTAGTAAAAAGAAATAAAATAATAGAAGAAACTATTTTTAGTGGTTTTTAATTTATTTTATATTTTTTTTGGATTTTTAATGTATAAAGAAAATAAGAAAAACAAAGAAAGCACGCACTTCAACAAATTATTTAAAGCACTAAAATCAACCAAAAATTCAAACAAAAATATTTTTATGTTTTTATAATTTTTAGTGTTTTTGGTGAATTTTTGAGAATTTTCTGATATTTATTTAATTTTCTAAAAATCAAACAGTGACTGAAATAAATGGTACTGTTCAGCCGAGCCAAAAAGGCCTAGATAAAATATCTAAGGGCCCCAAAATGGCTGGGAGGTAATTTTCCTGTAAAGAAAACAAAATAAGGAAAATTTAGGCACCAATTTTATTATTTTTGGATTTTTGGATTAATTACTAGAATTTTTATAAGTTTTTAAGTATTTTTCAATTTTTAGTGGTTTTCAGTAATGAAAATTAGCAAAAATTGGCTAGAAAATCAAACTAAGCAAAATAGACAGTAGCTAATTTTTGTGGAATTTTTAAGTGAGTTTTAATATTTTTTTGGGCTTTTTAAAATTAGACAGTAACAAAATTAAAGGTTTTTGATTTTTTAAAAATATCAAACGAAATAAAAAATGTCCTCAAAAATCCACGAAAATTTTACACCATGGCAGGAGCCATGTGTCCAATTTTCGTTGGATTTGGAGGTGTTTTGCTATTTTATTCAAAAATAAAGAGAGGGTACAGTGCATAGGGACCAAAGTGCAAATACCCAAAGTTCTGGGGGGTCTGGTGCAAAATACCCAGCAAAACACGCGCCACGCGCGTGCCTGGGGCACTCAAGGACCCAAATGTAATAAAAATAAGTCCTGAGGACTTATTGGTAACATGTACCAAAAGTCTAGGGGCCTATTCGCAAAATACCCAATATATCACGCACATGTTGAAATAAATCACACACAGGGGTATAAATGCAAATAAACTAAAACTTTCATTCATTCAAGAACAACCAGAACTACAGGGGCCTCTATTGCAAATAAACCAGACAAACACGTGACGAAGCACGTGGCATACAACGCACAGGGGTATATAAGCAAATAAAATAAGCGCACGGGTCTCTATGCAAATAACCCTAAAACTAAACAACTAAACTCAATATTTACAGGACTAAAGCAAAATAAAATAAGAAAGGGGGCCTAAGTGTAAATACCCCTTATTAAATGCCGAAGGCCGGATGTGCGCCACGTAGCTGATCCAACGAGTGAGAGTGGTGGCGCCTTTGACCTCGAAACGCCTGGCCTGATCGAACGGCTGAGGGAGCTCCACGTGGAGATCGGACGGCTCTGGTGCTCTGGAGTCTAAACCCTCAAGTAACCAACGGCTGAGATCGACCCTCGAAGATCTGGCGGTGGCTGCAGCTCCGCGAACGGACGGACGTGATGTAATCTGGAGCGTCGAGGTCGAACCGAACGGCAACGGAGGATGCTGGAAGAACAGGTCCCCGGCGAGACTCGCCGGGCTCGGGTGTGCGCTAGGCTCATCCTGGGAGCACTCTGAAGATCGGAGAAGAAAGGTGGAGTGCTCCCGCGTCTGCCAGTGGGCTCCGACGATCCAGCCGAGCTCCGAGGAGCTCGGGCGAGGTCGGCGGAGCTGGGTCTCTTGGCCTGAATGACCAAAGCCCTCAGATGGGCTTGGTAGCACCTGCAAAGACCACCAAGAGACTCGCGGGTCGAGGGCAAATTGCCTCGACCCAGTTAGGCGTAGCGACGGTGAACTGTGGGTCGGAATGGCGAGCTCCGGCGAAGGGGGTAGACGGAGGAGCTCGACTCCCAGCTCCTGTGCGAGCTGGGTTGAATGGAGGGGTGAAGAAGGTGCGTGGGGAGATAGCGAAGGTGATGTTCGATTCCGATGATCGAATGGAGTGAGGGTATGGTCGGAATCAGCTAAGGACGGCGGCGATGCGATTTGGGGGTAAATGAAAATCAGCGAAAGACAAGGACCTACAATGTTACCTGGGTGGTCGGAGAGACTGGGGAGGAGCTGGGGAAGCTCCTGGTCGTCGCCTCGAGGAGCGTCTCCCTCCGAGGCTCAAGCTCCAGCTGATGGCGGAGCGACGGCGGTGTAGCTCGCCGGATCGATGGCCAAGCTCCCTCTCCTCGCTTCGACAGGCTCGGACGCAAGCTGTCACTCTTGCACACTCGCTGGAGCTCACTGGGGGTGGAGACAAGTGACCAAAGATGGAGAAATGAGGTGGCGGAGCTCGAGCTAAATATGGGCGAGGGTCCGGGAAGATGAGTTCGGATAGGGCGTGGAAGCGCGCGGATCCCGAGGGTGCAGCTCCGGCGAGGGTGTCGGGTGAATCGCGAAGAAGTCGAACCCGGGGTTTGGGTGAATGGGATCCGGGTTTAATCGCTAAAAATCCGAGAAGCGGGCTTACCCGCTAAGAACCGTGCAAAGTGGTCCTGGGGTGGTAGTTGACCGGGCGGTCAACATCCCCAGGACCCAATAGAAATCGGCCACGTGGCTGGATCTTGGAGTGAAAACTAAGGGTAGCTAGGGGCCGATTTAGCAAAAACTCAAAACACAAAATATTTTTCTTTTATTTTTTTCTATTTTTTAGTGATTTTTAATTAATTTTTGGAAATAAAAATAAGGTATATACATAGTATGTATTATATAGGTATATGTACACTATTAGGGTTTTTAATTTTTGATTTTTTTAATTATTATTTTTGTGCAATTTTATTCCTATTTTATATTTTATTTATTTTCATTATAAAATAAGGAATAAAAAGGTATTTTTATTTTATTTTTATTATTTATGTACATAGGTAAAATAAATAAATATGTACATCCATATACATGGTATATGTACAATGTATTTTTGTATTTTGAATTTTGCTATTTTTATTTTGCTTTTGTTTTAATTGTTTTTATTTTATTTATTTACAATATATAATATAGACTATTCACAAAAATTATAAAAATTGATTTTATTTATTTACAAGGTTAGATAAATATGGAAGAGTGGTTTATATACATGGTGAAGGTGATGTTTTTGTTTCCTTTTTAATTTTTATATTTTTATCTTTTGTTTTAATATTTATAAATATGTACAAATATTTACAAGCATATTTTTGGTGAGGAAAATATCTTTATTTATTTACATACATATTTACACATGAGCCCCTATCTCCCTCTACTTTGGTTTTTATGCGGTCAGGCCCATGTTGAGCCCTCCCTTGGGTTAGGTTGCTCAATATTTATTCTAAATATTTCCCTCTTTTTCTTTTTAATTTTTGTTCTTTTATTTTTGCACAAAAACATGCTAATTATAGGTTTTTACACAATGCATGCTTTTGGTAATTATTCCTATTTACACATATCTACATGTATTTGCAAAGGTTTTTGTAGCTAAAATATAAGAATAAAGAGTGATGAATGAGTATTCATCACCCCCCTATACTTAACTTTGCTAGTCCCTTAGCAAACACTTATTTGAAAAAGAAGTGAAAAAGAAAGAAAGAAAAAGAAAAAGAGGATGTACATGGATCAAGGTTGATTATTAAACTTGCCTTCATTAAATTGGGGTCTGGAGCTCGATCAGATCTTTGGATTATTAGTGTGTCGGACCTTATTTGGACTTAAGTCTAAAACTCAACAGCCTCTGAGTTCCACTAATCTATAACCAAGACTCCTCAATGCTCCAGGTCAGAACAAGTCACCAATCACAAACCCTGAAGACCATGAATCTTTTCGTGTCCTGTGAAAGTGAGGTCTAAGCTCTCCACCTCAAAAATGGCAACTTAACAACCCTCCCAACAAGGTAACTCTATGACCTCAGTCTGGCCACTCTTTCCTCGAGGAGCGGGGTATTCCCTTCTAAGTTCAAGTTCAACCGGCTCAAGAAGAGGAGGAAGAAGAGAATGGGTCAAGGCCAGTGTAGCCAAGTACCCTTGGAAGCTTGACCAGTGTAGCCAAGTCTCTCTGCTGCAAGCTACAACAGGTGGATCATGAAACTCAAGCTTTGCTTATTGCACTCTACATACATACTCCGGTGGGATTATCATTTTCTATCAGACCCACCACTTTTTTGGAGTTATTTTCTTTTTGCACATTTTTTTCAAGTGCATCTGTACAACATATACATGTGCAGCATATATACAAGGAGTTTTTCCTCTTGAGCCAGTAGACTATCCCTCTTTTGAAGCTTTATTGCAACCCACAACTCCCGTCGTTAGACCTCATGGCAACCAGACCAAGTTGAGATGCACTTCCTTCACTAAAAGAAGAAGAGAGGTTCCGCCTAGAAGTACTACCCTCATATGCTACCCCAAGTCAAGGAAGACTGCCTCCTCACCACCTCATCCGTAAAGAGCTCGGTGCATAGTGCTGGTGTCCAAGTAAAGCCATTGTCTATATGAGTCATGTGTTGTTGTTAAGTGCTCTACTTAGGCTCATTGAGATGACATGTGATCATAGCCTAGTGGACTCAAAGAATTAAGTCACCATGAACCTGAAAAGCCTTAAACCTAAGCCCTATAAGGTTCCTCTTAGAAGTTAGGTGGATTAAGATCTTAATCAAGCTCCATTTCTCAATTTGATTCCAGGCTAGTTTAAATGTCAACTATCATCCAGAAGAAACTATATACATATGTACAAAAAGATGCTTATTTACACAAATTTTACAAACAAGCAAAATTTTTGAAAAATGTTTTGAAATCATGAATGGATGATGCATGAAGTGCAAGTTTTGCAAAAAGATATTTACACACATTTACACAAGATTTTTGCAAACTTTTGATTTTCAAAACATTTTGGAAAAATTTTGTACTATATACATAATTTTGATAAGAAAATATTTACATAAGCTTTACACAAAAGATTTTTGAAATCATTTTTACAAAAATAATTTGTACACTAGCCATTTATGTGCAAATAAAAGAAGTTTATGTACATGAAAATTTTTTAATTTTTGTAGTTTTTAGCCATTTTATTTATTAACACACTCACACAAAGTACGAGTTATGGCTAAAGTATATATGAAATATATACACACACACCTATACTTAGCTCAAACGATGTCCTCAGAGTCAAGAGCGATGAAGAAGACATAACTCGTGCTTGGTATAGGGAAGTGAAAAGAAGGGCTATATACAAAGACGAATGAATGAAAAGTCAAGAGGGTCTCGGGTCTTCCCCTATACTTAGGATTAAATAATCCTAAGTATAGCAGGCTGTACACTAAGGGAAAACCGAGTGGAGAATGTACATGGTCTACCCCCCCCCCCCATACTTAGGGTAAAATATCCCTAAGTATAGGCAGCAAAACAGGGGTAGGCAGAAACAAAAGAAATACCCAAACGGTCTCACATCCCCCCTATACTTAGGGTAAGGTGCACCCTAAGTATAGCATAATCAAAAGATGAAGAAAGGGATGTGGGACTAAAGAATGTAGTGATATGGACATCTGGATCTATACAAGGCAGAAGATCAGTGAAACTCAGGCGTGAGATGCATTAGATGTGAGTCAAAGACCACATCTCACGCAAAATGAATAGGGGCAAGATCAGCGACCCGCGGCTCATGATCTAGAAATGGCTTGAGCCGCTGGCCGTTCACTCGAAAGCTACTCTCAGAAGACAACTCAGATATGTCAATGCTACTGTTGTCGTGTACCTTTCTGACCAAGTAGGGTCCCTTCCATTTGATCTGTAGCTTCCCTGGAAACAAACGAAGCCTCGCATCAAACAGCCATACTCTCTGTCCAATCTTAAAATGCTTGTGGCTGATATGAGAATCATGCCACTCCTTCACTCTTTCCTTATACTGTAGGCTGTTTGAGAAAGCTGTATCTCTAAGCTCCTCCAGGGCGGCTAACTCTGCCCTCCTCTGGTCTCCCATACCATCTGGATCCATAAGAATATCTGTAACTACCCAAAGTGACTTGTGCCTCAGCTCAATAGGTAAATGACACGGCTTGCCATATACGAGGCGAAAGGGAGATGTACCCAATGGTGTCTTGAAAGACGTCCTATATGCCCACAAGACCGAGTCCAAAAGTTGTGACCAATCCTTTCGGTCAGGGCGGACGACTTTCTGCAATATCGTCTTGATCTCCCTATTCGACACCTCGGCTAGACCATTCGTCTGTGGATGGTAAGGTGTAGCAACACGATGGTCTATACCGAACTCGCTAGCAAGGGCCTTCACCTGGTCGTTGATGAAGTGAGATCCCCCATCAGAAATCAGAACTCGTGGAATCCCGAACCGCGTGATGATGTGCTTCCTCTAAAATCTGCAAACTGTCCTCGCATCAGCGGCTCGGGCGGGGATAGCCTCAACCCAACGACTAACATAATCCACGGCCAACAGAATGTACTCAAATCCCTGACTCTTAGGAAATGGACCCATGAAATCGATGCCCCATGCGTCAAAAACCTCACAGAAGTGAATGGGCTGCATCGGCATCATATCACGCTGTCCATAAGTGCCCATCCTCTGACAGTTAGTACACTTCTTCACGAACTCATCTGAGTCCTTGAAGAGGGTAGGCCACCACAAGCCGAACCGGAGCACTTTCTGTGCCGTTCTCCTCCCAGAATGATGTCCTCCTGCCTCAAGCTTGTGGCAGTAAGTGAGGACGCTATGGTGTTCCTCCTGAGGAATACATCGACGCCAGACGCTATCCCCTCCTTCGTGGTAAAGGATGGGATCCTCCCAATGGTAGGACTTGGCCTTCGCAAGGAAGGTCTCAAGCCTCTGCCTGTGCCAATCTTGTGGGACTTTCCCAGCAACGAGAAAGTTCACAATATCAGCATACCATGGGAGTGAGGCGATAGCAAGGATCGCCTCATCTGGGAAGGTATCTCGAATGGGATCAATCTGCTCAGACTCCTCAGGCTGCTCTAAACGGGAGAGATGATCCGCCACCACATTCTTGACTCCAGGCTTATCCTTGATCTCAATGTCGAACTCTTGGAGTAGAAGGATCCATCTAGTAAGTCTGGCCTTGGCATCCTTCTTTGCCATGAGGTACCTGATGGCAGTGTGATATGTGTACAAAGTCACTCTAGATCCAATGATATAAGATCGAAACTTATCTAGGGCGAACAATACGGCTAGCATCTCCTTCTCTGTGACCGTGTAGTTCCGCTGAGCGGAATCCAATGTGCGGCTAGCGTAGTGAATGGCAAATGGAACTCCATCCCTCCTCTGTCCCAGCACTGCCCCTACGGCAAAATCGGAGGCGTCCGTCATGATCTCGAATGGGAGAGACCAATCAGGCGGCTGGAGGACAGGAGCCTCAATCACACACTGCTGGAGAGTCGCAAAGGCCGAAAGACACTTGTCATCGACAAGGAACTCGGTGTCTTTCGTCAAGAGGTCAGTCAACGGCCGGGCAATCCTGCTGAAATCCTGAATAAATCTATTATAAAATCCAACGTGCCCTAGGAATGACCGTAGCTGCCTCAAATTGGACGGCGGTGCGAGTTTTCTAATGACATCAACCTTGGCCGGATCCACCTCCATGCCCCTGTTGGAGATGATATGGCCAAGCACCGTCCCTTGAGTCACCATGAAGTGACTCTTCTCCCAAGAAAGAACCATATGGTACTCAATACATCGCTGGAGCACTCGGTCTAGGCAGTCAAGACATGAGTCGAATCCATCGCCGTAGACCGAGAAATCGTCCATGAAGACCTCCAAACACTCCCCTACCATGTCTGAGAAGATCGACAGCATGCACCTCTGAAAAGTCGCAGGGGCATTGCATAGCCCAAATGGCATGCGTCAAAAAGCATATGTACCAAAGGGACAGGTAAAGGTGGTCTTCTCGTGATCCTCAGGAGCGATGGCCACCTGGTTGTAGCCCGAGTACCCATCCAGGAAGCAATAATGGCTCTTCCCTGCCAGTCTCTCAATGATCTGGTCAATAAAAGGCAGGGGGAAATGGTCCTTCTTGGTGGCCTGGTTGAGTCTCCTGTAGTCAACACAGACCCTCCAAGAGGTGGGTACTCGTGTAGCTATCTCCTCTCCCGACTCACTGATCACAGTCGTGATGCCCGTCTTCTTGGGCACCACATGCAAGGGGCTAACCCACTTGGAGTCGGAAATGGGATAAATAAAATCTGCACTCCACCATTTTGATATTTCCTTCATCACAACCTCTCTCAGGTTGGAGTTCAGCCGCCGTTGGAACTCATGCGACGGCTTCGCCCCCTCCTCGAGATAAATATGGTGGGAGCACACTGATGGACTAATCCCATGGAGATCTGCTACGCTCCATCCGATTGCCTTGCGGTTCTTTTCAAGAACCCCCATCAAACGGGATTCCTGCTCTCCAGTCAGATCGGCGGAGATGATGACTGGGTACATCTCAGGTTCGCCCGCAAGGAACCGATACTTCAGCGAAGTGGGGAGCGGCTTCAGCTCTGGACAGCTGAGCGCTGGCAAATCTGGCTGCGGAAGGAAATGTGTCAATGCTGCTAAGTCTGCCAAATCTGCCTGGGAGAAAGAAAGCGAACTCTCGCAAACTAGATCTGGAGAAGGCTGCTCAACTGTGCTGTCTCTGATCTGCTCTGCATCTGCCTCCTCCTCATCTGTAGGCTCAGGTGGACTCAAGTCTGGCATCTGATCATCACAATCTGCCCAGTCAGACTCCGAATCCGAGGGATCTGCATCAAATATGGTGGCATCAGTACCACCATCACACAAGGTGGCTTCAGCACCACCATCACTGAAAACCGTGTCGCGGTCAAGAACCGGCTCTGCTGCCTCTGTGGTATCCTGGTCCAGGATTGTGCTCTCCAGACTCTCCTCTGCTATCATCTCGGCATCAGTTGTATCTGAAAATGAGAGGATGGCCTGTGCTGAAGGGTCTGCCCATGCTGCCTCATCATCTGTGATCACAAAATCACAGTCCTGGTGGATGTCTGGCTCGGCGTCTGTCAGCTGCTCTGAATCTGTGCTGGCCTCTGAGCGTGCTCTCTCTCTGGCTCTGTAGTCCTCGACCGTCTCTATTTGTACACTCTCGCCCTCGACGCGAAAGTATACCTTCCCGCTATCATGATCAGTCACCGCCTTGGTTGTGGCCAAGAACGGGCGACCGAGGATGATGGGGGTATCGGCCACTGAATCAGGGATCTCCATGTCCAACACTACGAAGTCCACGGGGAATTTCAGGCCCTGAATCGTGACGATAACGTCTCGCAACAACCCCTTCGGCCTCTTGACAGATCGATCAGCAAACTGAAGGACTGTCCTGCTCTGTCGAAGAGTGCCCAACTCGAAGCGGTCGAGAAGGGCTGCTGGAAGTAGGTTGATCGATGATACGCTATCTAATAGAGTCCGGTCGAACCTCTGCTCACTAATCTGGCATCTGACATACGGGGCTCCTGAATCTGGCCTTTTGGCTGGCAGACGGTTCTGGATCGCAAAACACGTGGCTTTCGTCAGCACATGAATCTCTGAAGTGTGGTTTCTCCTCCTCCTCCTGACTGTGGTCCTGTCTCTCAAAGATCGCTGAAGAAGGGGGATGTGCTGCAAAGCCTCCTGGAGGGTCAGCTGGATGTGAAATCTGTCGATCATGCTCTGGCTGAATTCCTCCTGCTCTCTCTTTTTTGGGTCTTTTTCTTTTTTCTTCCCCCTCCCCATCTGAAGGGCTATAGGGAAGTGGATCACAGGGTCCTTCGCAGATGAAGGACTAGGAAAAGGCCTAGACGGCTCGACGGTCGGATCCACACATACATCAAGCACCACAGTGGGACCAGAAGAAACTAAACCTTTTCCTTTATTCACAACAGTGTTCTGAGATACATGAGAATGAGGAAAAACATCTGATCTCTCTACACAAACACCGGTGGCCTCAGTACCACCACGGGCTGGCTCTGCTACTGGACGTCTCGCGGCCTCAGTACCGCGGGCTGGCTCTGCTACTCTAGTGGCATCAGCACCACCTCCTCGAACTGGTGAAGCGGCGGCCTCAGTACCGCCGGTGGAATCAGCATCCTTGGTGGCATTAGTACCACCGTCGTCATCGTGTGCGGCCTCAGTACCGCTCTCCTCCTCCTCCTCATCTGGCGCCCTGGGTGGATCCTCGAGTCGTCGCTCAGATGAGGTGCCGCCTGCTGGTGCTCTACCGCTCCTAAGTGTAACAAAATCAGCATCAAATAGATCCGAAGACATATCATCAAATGGGTCACTAGGAGTGGCATGCTCAGTGGAAACTACCTGCTCAGATTTCCTCTTCAGGTTGTTCGGATTTGGCTCGATCTGTGCAGGAATGGCGGCCTTCCCTCTCACAAGGTCCCGCATCTCCTGGCGAAACTCGTCCATCTCCCGTCTGAAGGTAGCCTGCTGGTCCGTGAGGAGGCGGGCTATGTCATCCAAGGCGGGGCTCTCATGGGAGCCCGACGGGTAGCCTCTCTGGTGCTGAGGCTGCTGGAACTGGTGCTGCTGGTAAGAGGGGTAGGAGGAAGGATGCTGCTGCTGGTGTGATGGGTGAGCCTGCTGCTCACGTCTCCAAGACTGTCCCTGCTGCTGATAGGGACGAGGAACGAAGGACGACTGCTGATATGGCTGGTGGGCTGGGGGCTGCTGCTGCGGCTGGTGATCTCTCTGCTGGCCATACTGCCCTCCCTGACCTGATGACTGCTGCTGAGGCTGGGTATCTCCACTCCCCCACCTGAATCCGGGATGGTCTCGTCGGGTCCCAGGCTGGGGGCGGTCATACCAAATCCCGTTGACATCCATCAACGGCTCTGCATCGTAGGGGGCTGGCGGGAGTACTGCCAGAGGCTGATCCGGCTGGTATACCACCATCTGCATGTCTGGAGATGGTGGGGACTGGTAAGAGGGCTGCTGCTGCTGGTACGGCTCCGCCTGTACAAGGCGAACCTGTCTAGGCTGCTGAAAGGTGCTGGAGCGCTGGGACGAGCTGTTGCTGCCGCCGCTGTCGCCTCGCGACTGAAGACGGGGCTGTGAAGCCGTCTGTGCCTCCTGGAGACACATGAGCTGGGTCTTCATGTCGCTCAGAGTCTGTACCAACTGCTCCATCTGCGTGATGCTCTGGCACTACTTCTTCTCGATCAGCTCCATCCGGTCCAACTTCTCGCTGATGATGCCCATATCCGCAGCGGACGACTCTGCCTGTGCTGCTGCAACTGCGGAAGAACTGGATGAACCGGCGTCGACCCGTGCTATCCTCTGGTACTGCACGGGTCCTGGCTGCTGCTGGGGTCTCCCCTGTGTGTACAACTGGGTCTGGGACATCACCATGTAATTCTCAGCCATCTCCTCGTAGATGGCCCAGACCTGGTCGTGGTCCTTGGCGAAGTAGGACCTGCCGCAAGAAGCATTCACCAGGCCCTGGAGCTCTGGTGTCAACCCGCTGAAGAAGCTCTGAACAAGGTTCGGCTTCGAGATGTCGTGGTGCGGGCATCGGTCTGTGAGCTCTCTAAACCTCTCCCATACCTCATGAAATTGCTCGTTGGGGAGCATGGAGAAGTTGCTGATCAGGGCCCTCGCTGCATTCTTCCGCCCGAGTGGATAGTACGTGTTCAAGTACTCGGTGCGGAGCTGCTCCCAGGTATAAACAAACCTCCCCAAATGCTTCAGCCAGGTGGCTGCTCTGTCTGCTAGGGAGAAGGGGAAGGCGGTCATCCTGATCGTGTCCTGGTCCACCTGACGGTCGTGGACAGTGTTGCATATCATCAAAAACTCCTGGAGGTGGAGATGGGGCTCCTCTGTCGCGAGTCCGAGGAAGAGGGGGAGTAGCTGCAAAGTGTTCGGGGGGAACTTGAAGTCCCCCACGATCGCTGCAAGTACTACCTAGTGGTGCGTCAGCGTCGATCCGGGGTTGTGTAACTCCCACATCGGTCTCGGTGGTCCTCCGGCCGCTCCTGCGGCGGCTGCCGCTGCTGCGGCGGCTGCTGCATCCGCATCATCTGGGAACCTCGGTCCCTCTCTCCTTAGCTCTCGCTCTGCTCTCTCTGCTCGCATCTGCTCCATCTCTCTCCTCATGTCGAGCATAAATGCTCCCTGATCCCTCAGCTGCTGCTAGACGGTCTCTAACGAGGCGATCAGGGTGGAGTTGATCGCTCCCTGGTCCATCACAATGTGCTCAGTCCTGGAGCGGTCCTCTGAACTGCCCGCCATGACGTCTGCTGCAAAATCAAATGAGCCCAACTCAGGTGCTGTCAAATCTATCAATCTCTCCTCGGGCTCATGTCGCTCAGGTCTGAAAGAAAGGGGGTCGAGTGGGAACAGGGCGGAGTCGTACTCGGGCTCGGAGAGCTGGTCTTGGCTCTCGCGGGCCAACCTAGATGACTGGGTAGACGTGCCCGAAAGCGGTGCAGCCAGAGGCTGCCTAAGAGAGCGTCTACCCATCATCTTGATCTGGCGAGTAGGGCGGATGAGATCTAGAGAAACTATGATCACAATTCAAACCCTCGGTTCACCAACGCAACGCGAGCTGAAGACCGTGAAAGTTCGGTCAAATTATCTTGTCAATTTTTATTAGGTGAACACACAAGATATCAGAGCGCTTACGTGACCTGTTAGGATACCCGATGCTACCCCAACCGACTGGCCCGCATGGAAGAGTCGGTAATCAATCGGGACTAGCACCGGAGGGCTCTACCTAGGATTCGGGTCACTCTCTCGCGCATCCAAACCATACAATGAGGGGGTTGCTCTCCCCAAGACAAATTTTTATGGTGAATGTCTTTTAGGGTCAATGGTCTTATCCAGTCCCAATTTTATGATTTTTCTTTTTAATATTTTTCAAATGAAAACAAAGGCCTAACGAATTTTTCGGTTCTCCTGGTTATTAAATCAAAAACAGGGGGGAGAAGACGAAAAAGCCGATGCGCGATGAAATCAATGATGCATGCTGAGTAAGAAATGCGTACCTTGTCTCCAGCACTCTACATGCAAGTGATCCGCGCAGAATTTAAAGACAGGAAATAGAACTACCTAAAGGATGCAACGGGAAAAACCGAGTCCTAGATGAGCACTTTCTATCGCAGAATCGTATAATCGGTTACCGACCTCCAAGCCAAAGGGTCCGGTCTTGACCCACCCCTCCTCTGCCCGACAAATCGGGGGTAGGAGAAAGCGCTTTACAGGGTGAGCTGCGGCACGCAGGCTACGAAGGAGATGAGTCGATTATTTTTATTAATTGATTATTAGTAGGTCCAATTAGCGCACTATAGGAACATGCAAATAGTTAAGTGTGGGGACCCTACTAATTACGGCACAAGCAAGAGAAATTCCTAGATCTAGGGGCTCGATGAAAACCGCGTAAACACCGGAAAAGGCAGAAAAAATAAAAAGAAATCAAAACCGCGTAAAAAGCCGCGAAAAAGCCTAAGGGTCCCCCGAGCACACCGGTGCTCGGCGAAACAGACCCGCTAAGTGTTCAAGAGTCCACAAGTCCAATATGAGAGTTCCTGTATTATTACAATAATAATAATAAAAATAAAAACCTTATCTAACCTCACCCACTCAACTCTCTCTCTCTCTCGCTCTCTCATGCGGCTTCGTAGAGAAGGAAGCCGCCTCCAAGTTCCTCGGTTGCACCGGCTACTCGAAAGCCACCTCCACGGTCCTCAGGCCCTCGCAAGAGACAGAGACAAGTGGTCAGACCAGAGTAATCAAATAACAATAAAGAAAATAAATGAAACTAAAAATGAGGGTATATATGCAAAAATACAAAATAAAATAAACACTCAAAATAAAACAAAAATAAAAATAAAAGAAAAAGGAAATAAAACAAAATAAAACAAAATAAAATATAGACAAAAATCGCGAAAAAGCCGCGAGCTCTGAAAGAGCCGCGAAAAGCTGCGAAAACAAAAACGAAAATAAAAGGAAAACTACTAAGCCGTGCTCCCCGGCAACGGCGCCATTCTGATGACCGAAAAATCCCCAAGTGGCTAAGGCAATCAGGTGTCTAGATGGTCGTTGCGACCTCAATCACTCAGACTCGATCAATCAAGAAAAATGAACCACTAATAGAGATAAAACGGATAAAACACAAAATAGCGGTCCTGCTATTGGATTAACCTGGTATAGCGACCAGGGTCGAACTCAAGGAGCACGGGTTGGCCTCTCGGCCTACGAAGTAGTAAAAAGAAATAAAATAAAAGAAGAAACTATTTTAGTGGTTTTAATTTATTTTATATTTTTTTTGGATTTTTAATGTATAAATAAAATAAGAAAAACAAAGAAAGCACACACTTCAACAAATTATTTAAAGCACTAAAATCAACCAAAAATTCAAACAAAAATATTTTTATGTGTTTTATAATTTTTAGTGTTTTTGGTGAATTTTTGAGAATTTTCTGATATTTATTTAATTTTCTAAAAATCAAACAGTGACTGAAATAAATGGTACTGTCCAGCCGAGCCAAAAAGGCCTAGATAAAATATCTAAGGGCCCCAAAATGGCTGGAAGGTAATTTTCCTGTAAAGAACACAAAATAAGGAAAATTTAAGCACCAATTTTATTATTTTTGGATTTTTGGATTAATTACTAGAATTTTTATAAGTTTTTAAGTGTCTTTCAATTTTTAGTGGTTTTCAGTAATGAAAAATAGCCAAAATTGGCTAGAAAATCAAACTAAGCAAAATAGACTGTAGCTAATTTTTGTGGAATTTTTAAGTGAGTTTTAAGATTTTTTTGGGGTTTTTAAAGTTAGACAGTAACAAAATTAAAGGTTTTTGATTTTTTTTAAAAATATCAAACGAAATCAAAAATGTCCTCAAAAATCCACGAAAATTTTACACCATGGCAGGAGCCATGTGTCCAATTTTCGTTGGATTTGAAGGTGTTTTGCTATTTTATTCAAAAATAAAGAGAGGGTACAGTGCACATGGACCAAAGTGCAAATACCCAAAGTTCTGGGGGGTCTGGTGCAAAATACCCAGCAAAACACGCGCCACGCGCGTGCCTGGGGCACTCAGGGACCCAAATGTAATAAAAATAAGTCCCGAGGACTTATTGGTAACAGGTACCAAAAGTCTAGGGGCCTATTCGCAAAATACCCAATATATCACGCACATGTTGAAATAAATCACACACAGGGGTATAAATGCAAATAAACTAAAACTTTCATTCATTCAAGAACAACCAGAACTACAGGGGCCTCTATTGCAAATAAACCAGACAAACACGTGACGAAGCACGTGGCATACAACGCACAGGGGTATATAAGCAAATAAAATAAGCGCACGGGTCTCTATGCAAATAACCCTAAAACTAAACAACTAAACTCAATATTTACAGGACTAAAGCAAAATAAAATAAGAAAGGGGGCCTAAGTGTAAATACCCCTTATTAAATACCGAAGGCCGGATGTGCGCCACGTAGCTGATCCAACGGGTGAGAGTGGTGGCGCCTTTGACCTCGAAACGCCTGGCCTAATCGAACGGCTGAGGGAGCTCCACGTGGAGATCGGACGGCTCTGGTGCTCTGGAGTCTAAACCCTCAAGTAACCAACGGCTGAGATCGACCCTCGAAGATCTGGCGGTGGCTGCAGCTCCGCGAACGGACGGACGTGATGTAATCTGGAGCGTCGAGGTTGAATCGAACGGCGACGGAGGATGCTGGAAGAACAGGTCCCCGGCGAGACTCGCCGGGCTCGGGTGTGCGCTAGGCTCCTCCTAGGAGCACTCTGAAGATCGGAGAAGAAAGGTGGAGTGCTCCCGCGTCTGCCAGTGGGCTCCGACGATCCAGCCGAGCTCCGAGGAGCTCGGGCGAGGTCGGCGGAGCTGGGTCTCTTGGCCTGAATGACCAAAGCCCTCAGATGGGCTTGGTAGCACCTGCAAAGACCACCAAGAGACTCGCGGGTCGAGGGCAAATTGCCTCGACCCAGTTAGGCGTAGCGACGGTGACCTATGGGTCGGAATGGCGAGCTCCGGCGAAGTGGGTAGACGGAGGAGCTCGACTCCCAGCTCCTGTGCGAGCTGGGTTGAATGGAGGGGTGAAGAAGGTGCGCGGGGAGATGGCGAAGGTGATGTTCGATTCCGATGATCGAATGGAGTGAGGGTATGGTCGGAATCAGCTAAGGACGGCGGCGATGCGATTTGGGGGTAAATGAAAATCAGCAAAAGACAAGGACCTACAATGTTACCTGGGTGGTCGGAGAGACTGGGGAGGAGCTGGGGAAGCTCCTGGTCGTCGCCTCGAGGAGCGTCTCCTTCCGAGGCTCAAGCTCCAGCTGATGGCGGAGCGACGGCAGTGTAGCTCGCCGGATCGATGGCCAAGCTCCCTCTCCTCGCTTCGACAGGCTCGGACGCAAGCTGTCACTCTTGCGCACTCGCTGGAGCTCACTGGGGGTGGAAACAAGTGACCAAAGATGGAGAAATGAGGTGGCGGAGCTCGAGCTAAATATGGGCGAGGGTCCGGGAAGATGAGGTCGGGTAGGGCGTGGAAGCGCGCGGATCTCGAGGGTGCAGCTCCGGCGAGGGTGTCGGGTGAATTGCGAAGAAGTCGGACCCGGGGTTTGGGTGAATGGGATCCGGGTTTAATCGCTAAAAATCCGAGAAGCGGGCTTACCCGCTAAGAACCGTGCAAAGTGGTCCTGGGGTGGTAGTTGACCGGGCGGTCAACATCCCCAGGACCCAATAGAAATCGGCCACGTGGCTGGATCTTGGAGTGAAAACTAAGGGTAGCTAGGGGCCGATTTAGCAAAAACTCAAAACACAAAATATTTTTCTTTTATTTTTTTCTATTTTTTAGTTATTTTTAATTAATTTTTGGAAATAAAAATAAGGTATATACATAGTATGTATTATATATGTATATGTACACTATTAGGGTTTTTAATTTTTGATTTTTTTTAATTATTATTTTTGTGCAATTTTATTCCTATTTTATATTTTATTTATTTTCATTATAAAATAAGGAATAAAAAGGTATTTTTATTTTATTTTTATTATTTATGTACATAGGTAAAATAAATAAATATGTACATCTATATACATGGTATATGTACAATGTATTTTTGTATTTTGAATTTTGCTATTTTTATTTTGCTTTTGTTTTAATTGTTTTTATTTTATTTATTTACAATATATAATATAGACTATTCACAAAAATTATAAAAATTGATTTTATTTATTTACAAGGTTAGATAAATATGGAAGAGTGGTTTATATACATGGTGAAGGTGATGTTTTTGTTTCCTTTTTAATTTTTATATTTTTATCTTTTGTTTTAATATTTATAAATATGTACAAATATTTACAAGCATATTTTTGGTGAGGAAAATATCTTTATTTATTTACATACATATTTACACATGAGCCCCTATCTCCCTCTACTTTGATTTTTATGTGGTCAGGCCCATGCTGAGCCCTCCCTTGGGTTAGGTTGCTCAATATTTATTCTAAATATTTCCCTCTTTTTCTTTTTAATCTTTATTCTTTTATTTTTGCACAAAAACATGCTAATTATAGGTTTTTACACAATGCATGCTTTTGGTAATTATTCCTATTTACACATATCTACATGTATTTGCAAAGGTTTTTGTAGCTAAAATATAAGAATAAAGAGTGATGAATGAGTATTCATCAGGGTGCCACGAAGAATCGATTGGTCATATGATGGATCTGGGATGTTGGCGTGAAGGAGGGAGCATCAATAGAGCTTTTTCATGAAGGGATCTTCGCTTGAAAGTCAAAGGAGTAGAAGGGGAAAGTCGGAGAAGACGGGCCGATGAGACATCTGACACCAGGCGGCTGGGAGACAGAAGAGTTGACCAGTGATCAACGAAACCTGATTGGTCCACATCAGCATTGGTTTGACTGATTATTTAAACCGAATAAATGACTTTATTTATTTTTACTTATAAAATAAAAAATGTTTATTAAATAATGTATTATTTATTTATGATTTTTTATTTAATTTTTTTATGTATTTTATTAGTGGTTTATTTTAATAATGTATTTATAAGGGTATTTACATGTATTTATTTTTATTTTGTATATTCTTATTTTATTATTTTATTTTCTTATTTTATAAATTTAGAACTTATTTTTGTGAGTGTAAATATATTTTTATTTAATTTTTATGAGTTATTTACATATTTAAATAAATAGGTATATGTAATATGTAGGTATACTTATAGGTATTTTACCTATATTTTATATACATTTTATTTGTTTTATTTTGGATTTGTATTTTTAATAAATTATATGTAATATTTACAATATGAAAGAATAAAATAATTAAAGAATGTATTCCCCCTTTTATTTATATACATACATAACATAGGTATTTTGCCTATGTATTGCATAGGCTTATTTTATTTTACAAATTCTTTTTGGGTTTTATTCTAATTTCAATATATACATGTATTATATATTATTTACAAAATTCTAAAAATATAAATTTATAAAAATAATAAATAATGAATAAAGTGAATATTTTAATCAGGTAGACTGTACAATGAGGGCCAAAAACCTAACTTTCACAGATGGACTTCAAAAATTATGAAACTAACTTTATTAAATAGATCTTGAAAAGTTATATACAATTAAAGATGATTTTAGTGGGTTTTGAGTTTTTATTTGCAAGATATGGGTCTGTGAAGTTGAGATTTTGGCTTTTTATTCTGTGTATCATTTTTGTACAACTCAATTTTGTATTTTTATTTACATTATTATCTACAACTTTCATGTACAAAATTTCTTTATTTGATGAATAAATAATTATATACAAAATAGGTGTCAAAATGCATGAATGGATGAATAAATAAATGAGGTATTATTGTGTTATTGGCCCTTATCTCCCCCTACTTTATTCCTTGTCGACCAATTCCATGCTGGACTTGGTCTCGGGGTTAGGGTCATAAAATATTTGCAATATTTTATTCCTTTTTCTTTTCTTCTCTTTATTCTATAATTTTGGCATTAGAACCTTATTTTATGTGCAATAAATACAATAAATAATGAATGCTATTATAGACAAATTGATGCTATTTACATGCATTAGCTAGGGTTTTCAAGGCCAAAATAATAGAATAAAGGTGATGAAATAGAGATTCATCAACTGCTACAACTGGTAAGTGTGTATGTAATACCTGACGAACTCGTAGAGGCTCTGACAGCAAATGCAACATCTGAAGATCATGTTGTTGGGGCGGTCGGTGTAGTAATCATCCTCTCAATCTAGAGACGATATCATCAAGCCTCGCATCATGAGGAGCTGTAGTAGTCTCTGTTTGCTCAGCTACACGGGCAGACACTGGATACCCATGCATCAGATAGCATGTCTCCTCTGAATGTCCTAGATGGTGGCTATGCTAGCATGGGCCACGTTGACGTCCTCCTCCTTAACCACAGGATCCGCGCCCGTAAAACTGTTAAGTATCTTCTCTGCCACGAGAAGCAGCCATCGCAGAGGGAGTTTGGGACACGATAGTAGATGAAGTATGATCCTGCTCAGCCTCTAATAGACCACCTCCATCAGAGGTATCGTCTCTCCTGTAAGTAGTTGAGTATGTGTTGCATCGTACTCTGAGTCAAGGGATGACAGAAAGACTCCCGTCATCATGGCATTCCTGTATGCATGATGTTGCTCGGTGCTGGTAGTAATGGATGCAAAACTATGAAGACGCTCGAACATGCCTCAGAGATGCGAGAAGTGGACATGAAGAGGCTGACCATTCTGCTTGGTCAAGATAATATCATACTACAACTGGAGTATTTTGCTCTCATTCTTCGCTTGTCTATATGTGTCAGCTAGGATATCCCACATAGCCTTGGTCGTGGTTGATTGACGATGTTGTTGGCTATCTCTGTGGTGAGCATCCCGGAGAGCCAAATCCAAGCATAGGCATCATATTGCTTCCATGAAGTATTAGCCTCAGTTTTGTCCATCGGCTCTTAATCAGTCAAAATGTGCTCATTGTTATGGCACTGCATAGGGGTGCGAAATTGCATGGACCACAACTCGTATTTGGTCCCATCCATCTTCACGATAGGAGCAGGCCCTTGAAGGCACTGGACGACGAGAAAACATCACCCTTATTCTCTGACATGATGGAAAAAATGCCGAAAATCCAGACCGAAACCGGGGAATATACGTCTTTGAGCAAGTCTACAGAATCATATGAAGAAACGGTTGTATGTGTAGACTCATACAACCATCCTCTTCAAACCTTGTTGTAGTTTAAGGCCAGAAAACGTGATTTATATGTATGAAATTATGTATTCCGATCAGAATCAGACCGTATAGGCTTGCAAAACAAGCTCGAACTGCAGCCCGCAAGAAGCAGCGTGCGACAGGACTGCAAGGATGTGGCTACTGACAGCTGGGACGGCCAATTGGGGTTGCCGGTGGTTGGGGCGGTCGGTTGGGCTAGACGGCAGCTGGGATGGTCGGAGGGGGCAGCCGGAGGTGCCTGCTGTAGCAGCAGGGACGGCCGGAAGGGCCTGTTGGACAGCAGGCGCGGTAGGCCAGTGGATGTGCAGGTCGGCGACGGAGGAGAGGACGATGGCGGGGGTAGAGGTGGGTAGGGTTAGGCTTAGGCTTAGGGTTTTGTGGGATATGGAACCCCGATCTAGGCACGTTACTCCGATATCATGTTGAAGGAAAAATAGAATTGTGATCTCATTATTGAGACCTGGCTCTCTTATATAGAAGAAAAGCCATGGATAAATTACATGAAAGGTACATAAAAGAAATAGAAATACGAAATAAATATAAAAAGACATAAATATCTCAACATTCTTAAACAACCTTTGCATCCTTGAAAGATTTGAATAACTTTCATTACCTCAAAGAGAGACGATCAAGGTATGTTTCTCGCTCTATTGGGCGCCATTTTGAAAATTGGTCCAGAATCCAAGATAGTGCAAACCATATCTCGCATATAACAGATATCATCCACAAACCATATGCATCCGGGACCGGGTGAAGGAGCCGGTAGTGAAAGAAGAAGCCAAGGATCACGAGCCGAAGAATGATTATTATTCTATATGGATTTATCTTGCTTGAAGGAAGTGGTAGCTTCCTTGATAATGGTTGCCGGCCTTCATCCATCCTACGGAAAAATCAATGCCTTCAAAGTTTAGAGATCGCTTCACGCAAAATGCACAATTTTGGAGCAGTAGTTTTAGATAAAAAGTAATGGAGGTGATTCTAACTTGTATAGTTGTGAAGCAAGATGATCACAATCTTACATGGGTAAGTTCGGATCATCAAAATCTCCGGTGCCACAACTCCCATCTGGTAGCATGGCCATTTGCAAACTGTCACTCTGCTTATTTTTCCACCTCTCCATCTTCTTCGTCCAAGCGATGGTTCCACATCCATATGTGGATAGGTCTTTCTCAGGATACAATGCTCTCGGTTGCACTGCAATCGAAACTAGAGATTACTTACTAAATTAGATGAACCTGTTAATAAACAAAAAGGTCGAGAGCACAACCAATTGATCTTACAAGCAACAGATGCATATGGGTCGGGCACAGACCGAGCAGTTTCTGAAACAACGAGTGCATGACTACAATCAGGAATCTCGCCAAGCTAAACCACAAAAGCATCAAGATTGAGATAGTGTGCACAAGAGAAGCAAAGACAGGTCGAACACTTGTTCATTCAGAGAGCTCACCTCCCCATGATAAGTCAACAATGGTACAACTTTGTAATGATTGGAATCCACGTTGCGCTCGACTTCCTTTTTAGCTCTGGTTCCACAGCATCGTCGTCTTCTAACACGAACTCGTTGTCGATATCGTCGGCATTTCCTCTTCCTCGTCCCCCTCAACTCTAGCACAACCTGCAATGACAAATGCGAAAAAATTAAGCACAGCGACGAATCAAATATGATTCTTTCAGCAAAAGCGCAACCTATATGCCGCTTGTAGCGTGTGCGGCATTGCGGGCAGCTCTGGTTTCCCTCCCTCCTCTCGTACGCGTAACACGCTCTGCAGACGGGAAACGCGCATTCGACACAAGCGACGAAGGGCTCGCCGTCGGCTGCTATCTCGATCCCATCTCCGCAAATCCGGCAAGTGTGTCTATTGGACTCCTTGGACGAATGCAGCTGGATGAATGAAAGAGATGGTGTAAGGAAAACCGATAAAACGTGACCCACATATATTTTCTTTCAGAAAGATCAAACCTTTCTGGGAAACCGCAACAAGAAAGAGATTACCAACAAAATAAAACCCAGAAAAGGACACGAAAAAGGGTCCCTTCGATGGAAAAAGAACAAAAGGAGAGAAAGACGGGTCTTTCGAGCACATACGCGTCCAGAGTCGTCGGCATTGATCACCACGAAATCCCTGCGGTTGTGCGACCCCCGCCACGAGCCTCCCCGCCGTCTCCATTCTCCCCCTCAGAATCTGCCGCCGACCATCATACGTAGCAGACGAGAAACGGAGAGTACCCAACCGGAGATTTCAACGTTAAACGCCACTACAACACAATGGCAACGCTCAAGGGAGATGGGAAGGTGAGGGAGAGGAGGAGGCTCGAGGACTTTGGATTCTTGGGGGAGGTGGATTTCAACGCGGAGAAGAGAAGAGGACAGGAGAGAGAAAGGGCGTGCCGGTAAATCTAATACGCGCTGCAGTACTTATAGTAGTGGCCGGGAGGTACGTAAGGGTGGGGCCCACCGGCAGCACCACCATTGCCGTGGTGGAGGTGGAGTCCTTCGAGCACAGCAGAAGAGTACGTGCAATGTGCATGGGTTGGGGGACGAGCTTTTTCTCGTTGGGGGACGAGCACAGCAGAAGAGTACGTGCAATGTCCATAAAGGTATGAGCTTGACAAGAATTCTAGGGGTATGGAATTTAAAAAATTCTTCGTCCGCGCATCGACGTCAAACCGTTCGTCGATCGCTGCTTCCACTGACATCTTCATCGTCGATTGAATTTTATATATATTAAAAATAAAATATAATATTATTTCGAAAAATTTTTAAATTTTATATTATTAAAAATAACTCACATGTTAATTTTTTATATATAAAAAAATATATAATAGTATTTCAGAAAATTTTTTAAATTTTATATTATTAGAAATAATATAAAATTATTTAGAAAAAGTAATCGACAAACAATTTGTCGAATGGTTTGCATTTTATATATTATTTTCAATAATATAAAATTTAAAAGCTTTCCAGAATAATATTATATATTATTTTTAATATATTTAAAATATTTTAACGAACGAAAGGTCAATCTTACTAATTATATATATATTATTTTTTAATATATGTAAAACTAAAGTGACGGAAGAAACGATAGATGAAAAAATATTATTATTAAAAATAATATATAAAATGCAAGGTCGATGATTTCCCTTTCAAATAATTTTATATTAATTTTAATAATATAAAATTTAAAAAGTTTTATGGAATAATATTATATATTATTTTTAATAATATAAAATTTAAAAGTTTTTCATATTAATATTATATACTATTTTTAATATATATAAAATTCAA